>JAPMUY010000590.1:50000-140000 GCA_026901105.3 Galaxias olidus | reverse complement strand
CACCCAGCATACTTTTAACAATCCTCTAATGTGAACCAGGCATATTGCTAAAATTACATTTGAGCTATGCCTCATTTTGTGTACCAAAAAGCACCTTGGTGTCATAACGCAGAAAAAACAATCATGTTCAATGTTGGCTAAGGTTATATACCAGTCTACCTTTGCTTGTAATATGTTCAACATTTAATAATGGATTACTTACATGAAGGACTTACTAGAGTCTTAATTAATTTGATACAGCTATGGAATGACATGTAATCTACCAAATAACATGTTGATGTACTCAAAATGCATGACTTTTGTGTTGACCTGAAACCACTTTGAACTGTAGCCTCTTCTGTTTGATCGCTCGACTTCAAATCTTTCAGGGCCGACATCATTTTTACTCACAGCCATAGAGGGATATTAATGGCTAACAAGCTCAGTTAGACAGCGAATAATTGAGGCTATATTTGCTTCCCTTAACAGGAGGTACAGCGCTAAACTCCTTAATTAGAGGTAATTAAAAGGTGGGTAATAAAAGCATTTTTGTTGGCATGTACAATAAACGTAGATTCACTCTACATAGAAACTAAACATGCTTATGACTTCACATGACATTTTAACAAAACGGTAAAAACTAAAAAAATGTACTACAGCAGAACGAGTTTCCTTACCCAAGTCTCTTGACGTACTCCAGGTACCCGAGCAGAATCTCATAGTACACTCCTGTCCTCAGGCAGCGAGGCTGGAAGAAGTGAACACTGTCCAGGTAAGAAATGTACACCCGCCTGGAGGGAGGAGAGCAGAACTTGCATTAGTCATTACATGAACCGGTCCTTTGAAAAGAAGGTCCCAGCATAGCGTTGGTAACACAATGGCCACACAAGGGGAAACCTTTGGCTTACTACAGGGCAGGATATCAAAGCGCAAAGATTCTCACCTCTGATTAGGCGGAGGGCAATCAGAGCCGTACTCCTGCACATGCATGCCGAAGAAACAAACGTCCGCTCCGTCAATGTCCTCAAACGCAAACAAGGCTTTCGTCCTGTAAGGAAAGGACTCGGACATCTCCCCGCTGTCCACGAACCTGGATGAACGTGCAGAATGATCAATAAAATGATTAAGAAATATTGCACAACAATCCAAGTTTGTATTTTCTTGAATAATTGCTCATGTGTTCTGCATGTGTTTTGGCATACCTAGATTTCATGCCAGGTTTGACCTCCACCACCTTGTCAGAGACGTGCACCACGCGGATGGTGACCTCCCCAGACTCGGGGTGGTTGTGGCGCTTCAGGTAGTCATTGACCCGGTTCTCCAGGAAACAGCCCAACTTCGTATGGGGCAACCCTAGGAAAAGGGGAGAGGAAAGAAGCATGAGGTGTGAGCAGTAAGAAACTAACAGCTTTAGAAAGGGTCCGTTTTAAATTTGATTCTATGTCTGGTATACACAACAAAGATGTAAGTGTGCTTACTTTTGGCAGCATACTTGTTCTCCTTTCTTGTCTTGTTACTCTTCTTTAAGCAGCTATCACAAACAAAACTGAAGGGTGGGAGGGAAAGTACAAAGTAGTAAGACAAATAAGCTGACTATCCAGTTGCTATGACGGCGACACTGAAACGTAGCTATGAAGTCTGAGCCAATAGGAAACGTGTATGCACGATGCTTCGGCAGTGAGACTTACCCTGATGGCCAGATGGTGTCATTGTGCAGGACACAGATCTGATGCATCCTTCTCCCGCAGTCCAAACATTCCACAAGCCTGCAGGGGTAGAGGAAATAACCGTAATGAGCAGCAGAAATAGCCAGAGAAAAAGATCGTGGGAGTTCATGGAGGGTGAAGACAGGAGAGATGGGGGACGGGCTTACAATTCAGGATCCAGTGTGTCGTTCTTCTTCTTCTCAAACTGATCCTTGTTGATGGATCTACAGGAAGCAGGACCCAGTGCAAACACAAAGAGACAAATTAGGAAACACACAGATTTACAAAGATAAAACGTGTTTATCTTCCAGCAAACATTAAAATGACTTTACCACATTAATTACAATGTTAATACAATTTGACTATAATTGTTTCTTGGGATCCAGAAGTCCTACAACATGAAATTGGGAGGTAGATTTAAGGGACAGCTGGATAGGCCAGCGCTCTAGCCCATGAAATACTGCTCCAGAAATCCCTGACGACCACAAGATGGAGGTGTTTGATTCATTTTAGGGAACCCTTACTACTTCAGATTAATGTAAATGATCAGTTTACAGGCAAGAGTATATTTCAGAGTTTTAAAGCGGCAAAATATTTTTTTAATGCTAATTGTTCTATTGGGCCTACGATGAAATGACTATGGGGCCACTGTACAGGGAATGGGGAGAGGATGGGGGTCGGTGGCAGGCATACTCACGTCTGAGGCTGGGAAGGGTCGTCCCCTAGGGAAACCGTATCCCCCTGGATCTCGTTGAAACATTTCTCACAGAAGTGGTACCTGCCAGCAAGAAGCCCAAATTTTGGTGAACTACACCGTTCCCCACAGCACAGCCAATCACACACAGGGCACGGGGAGGCAGCCGCCAATCAAGGGCGGGCCATGGACAAGGCAGGGCGGGGAAGCAGGCACACAGCAAGGAGCGCAGGACAGCGGGGAGGGTCGTCATCAGAACCGGCAATCGTGGTTCAAAATTTAGGATGGGGGAGGGGGTGGGGGGGGGGAGCAGGGAGGGTTTGGAGCAGCGTGATTGGTCAAGACAAAAGCAAGGCCAATGCAGACATCACAGGCATTGACAACCACATGTGGAGGGGGGGGGGGGGGGTTAGGGAGGAGGAGAAAGACAGGGCAGATGGGAGGGGGTGATAGGGACAGTGAGGACGGTGGAGGAGGGGACAGGACAGGACGAGACAGGACAAACATCCGAGACAACACAGAGCAGAAAGCACGAGGCAAAGCACAGATTAGCCATTTGGACATGAAATGAAGAGCAACAACGCAACACCGTCACAGCTACGCAGCAGGAGCAGAATCGACTCGAGGGACATGGGGGCAGGGCGGGACAGCAAAGCAGACAGCGACAGAACAGACGAACACAGCGCGATAGTCGTTCCAATTGTTGGCACATCCAAGCTCATTTTAATGTTGGTCCTTTCGAACACAAGAGCAGGCATTAGAAACAACCACGCTCAGAGTCAACGTCCGTCGTTCATTGTGAACCGTGACTGTTCATGAATGTGTTGTCGCTAACAAAGCGTACATATTAAAAGAAAGCTAAAGACGGGAACGTCTGAATGTTGCATTGCCATTGATTATTTGGATAAGAGAGGACCAACAATTAAAACATAAATGCATTAATAAGCACATGGAGCAACCGAGGTTGGAAAACGGAGGGCAACATTTATTCCCGAGGAGACAAAGGTCCGCAGACAATGATTTTAGATTCTAACACACACATACACACACACACTGATACCTTGCATAACAGATACAACACAGCAAGCCATATCATAGCGTTTGGAATGAGTTCAGGCCACTACAGGCCCCTACAGGCCCCGTCCTACTCTCTCTTTCAGATCCTATTCCTTCCCTTAATCCCTTCCCCGTTATCCATGCGCTCCTCTCCTACCTGTTCTGGTAGCTGAAGTAAGCAGCGTCCCGGGGAATAGTGCAGAGCTGCTTCCCGTAGCAGCAGAGTGTCTGTGGGGAGAACTCCAACTGAAGAGAGAGGGGACCAAAACAAGCTGACCGTCAGAACAGACCCAGTGAAGACAGATACAGAGCCACAGGTTGGATAGAGGAGGTCGGTGAGGTACCCTGTGCACCGGCTCTGGTAACTTAACATTGAGCCAAGCCTGCTTGGTCGTTTACCAGACTAGATGCTCCAGTACTCCGTTTATAAAAAAAACAGAGGATCACTTTCTTATTTACGTGCAAAATCTAAAATAGCTGCGAGTTTGAAAGGCCTGAAATGGGATACTGAAGCAGTCTGTCAGGGACATATTTAGTTTGGGGCTGCAATCCATATTTATAATGTGATATGACTCAGGAGAGTGACTATCCACAGTCGGGCATTCATGGCCGCGCACACACTCATAAAACTTGATTAAACCCAGTATCAAGTGTTGTTATACATTTTCCTTAAGAACCAACACAACCCTCCCCCAAGGATTCACACAGACACACCCAACATGAGCTCCCCCTCCCTCTCCCCCTCCCAGCCGTCTCACCTTCCTGCCGCAGCAGTAACCCAGGCCCTGCATGACGGGGTCGATCTCCGCCTCAAACACCTCGGCCAGCTTGGAGCAGTACTTGTAGACGCGCGACGTCTTGCGGTTGTAGAGCCAGGCGTTGTTGAACATCATCCAGATGTCCTCCACGTACTGCCAGGGCTCCTGGTACTGGCCCGTGTCCAGCTTCCTCTTGATGGTCGACAAGTCCATGGGGGTCTTCACGATTTCAAAGTAGTCCTGGAGACGCAATCAGACAGAGGTAGAGATGGATGAGGTAGAAGGGGTTAAAAAAGAAAGAAAAGAAAAAAAGAACATAGATCAGCTTTCTGAAGGGGAAATTCTAAATTTCAGAGGGCAAAAAAACTTCTAGACAATCATTCATTTTGACTAGCCCATCTGATATGTTCTTAATATTATTAGCAGAGCTATCAGAAAATACCAGATAATAACATAGATCAGGCCGGGGTCATATGTAGACACCCTCTAGATACACAGGTGAGTAGTGAGTACATACAGGTATGCCCAGTAGCTGTGGGTCCACAGGCTGTCTGAAGGGCAGGGACTCGGGGTCCTGGCGGTACAGAGACTCCAGCGTGGGCATCAGGGCCTGCCGCAGCTCCTCCGGCTTAAAGACTGGAGGAGAAAGATAAGGAGAATAGCAGTTAGGTCTGAACGGAGAGACGCATGAGATGACAAATACATTACAATACAAAGACATAACTGAGGTAATCAGCTGATCTCGCCTGCTGTTTAAAAACAAAGAAAATTAACATTTGAATCCCGTCGTTCTTACTTTTCTTCTTGGCCTGAGCCTGAGTTCCGGCCTCGGAGCCCTCCTCTTCGTCCTTCACTTCCTTCTTGATCTCCGGCTTCTTGTCTTCACTCTTCACTCCTGACGACAAAGACGACGTGCTCGTGGACGACGTGGTCGTCGTGGACGACGTGGTCTCCATGGGGTTGCCCTTGCCCCCCTCTCCGGAGCACTCCTCCTTCTTCGTCTCCATCTTCACAGGTTTGTCCTCCATCTTGATGTTGGAGAGCTTGCCGCCCTTGGAGCAGCCGTCGGTGTCCTCGTCCTCGTCCTGCTGCTGCTTGACCTCCATCTTGGAGTCCTGGGCCGAGGAGGAGGTGTCGGACTGGGCCTGCTGGGACGAGGTGTCCAGGCTGCTGACCGAGGCCGGGGTCAGGGCCTGGCTGTCCGCCTGGAACGAACCCTTCTGGGACAACTGGCAGAGACAGACACAATGGGGGTTAGAGGATGGCTGTGAGAGCAAGCATGTGCAAGTTAGAAACGGAGGAGTACTAGGAGTATGGAGAATGCAGGGGAAGCGTTTGGGAGGGGTGGGCGGAGAAAAAGGAAATGCAGGGCACTGAGCAACAGGACGAGGAGCATGCCAAAGCCAAGCTACTGAAAGGCAATGAAGTGCAGTGAGGTGAAAGGTTACACGTTGGATTCCTTAATAATTGATCGGGCCTTTTGAGCGTAAACCCATTCCATGTTCCCCCCACATTAATGGCATTAAGAATCACTGAGGTGTGTTACATTTGAGGGTTGAGAGTTTGAGTTAAGACCGTGTGAATTCCCATTCCACTCACCATAGGCGATCCAGTGTGTGTGTGTGTGTGTGTGTGTGTGTGTGTGTGTGCGTTAGGCTCACCGGAGTGCGAGGCAGCTGAGCCCCGTGCGGTGTGGAGGCCATCCCGGGGTGGGATGGCGTGGTGGAGCCCATCTGAATGGGCTTGTTGGAGCCAGGACCCTGGCCCAGCTGCTGAGGGGCTGGAGGAGGAGCCAGCTGGGACGGGTTGGGCGTGTGGGGCTGCGGGGTCTGGGAGCCCGCTAGCCTCGGGGGTGTCTGGTGCGGGGTGGGGGTTCGGCTGCGGGCCGGCGAGGGCGAGCTGCTGCCACGCATGGCCGCTAGGTGGGGCAGGGAGTTGGCCTGCTGGGGGCCGGTGCTGGACGGGGTCATAGTGGACGGAGGGCCACCTCCGCTGCCCACGCTGTGGGGACCCACTGAGGAGACGCCGCTGGGCCCCACGGAGCCCGGCCCTGCTAGGGGACTGGACACCGGGAGGGAGGGGGGAGTGCCCATCTGGGTCTGGCAGAGAAGAGAGAAGGAGAGACAAGGAGGAGACAAGGTATTTAGTAGACATTCATTATTCAGGGCCTGGTATGCATCATGGATGTGGCGATAGCTCCCTCAGGGGACCGGCACACAAGGACACGCTGCAGCAGTCTAACAGCAGCCTTAAAGCAGCTGTAAGTAGGTTCTTATAAGAGGTGGTTTTGTCGGCCTCTACAGTTTGCTTGCTGTAATCACTTTCCCTAACCGTCGCAAAGAAGACATGCAGAATGCTCGTGGTCACTGCATATCGCTAGCATTATCAATGACTATACCCGCTGTATGGGCACTCCCACCCCACACATCTTCCTCTGATTTAGTGACGCACTTCCTGTGCCGTAAAGCAAATCATCAGTTTCATGGGAGATCGCGCCCGGCAGCAGACAACTTAATAGCAGCAGACAATGATTCAATCCCACAGAAAAACACAGTGGTTAAAAGAAAACATCAGAATGCTGGATTTCAATTACACATTGTCCATTATCCTCTTGTTACAAACAAAATAGGTAAGCAGGTAGCATCGTGGTCTGTTGCTCACCTGGGCCATGCCTCCCTGAACTCCGGGCTGGACCATGCCGGGCTGGGCTGGGCCGAGGCTGGGCCCCGAGCCGGGGTACTGTCCCTGGGACAGGTACTGGTTCTGCATCTGGCCCACGTTCGGCTGGCCCATCCGTGAACCACCCATGCCCATCTGGAAGAACCGAACCAGGAGTTAGAGAGCGCGGCTACAGATCCTTCAAAGTCCAACTAGACTATGGCACTTGTACCTGGAGTCCCCTTTGCTGGCAAGAAGCACGTCTGCCTTCTATTCTGTGTCCCTGGTAATGTTAGGTGGTACTGGAGTACTGACCTGGTTGCCTGGAGTCCCCATGGGAAGGGGAGGGGTGGACCTCTGGCCTATGGACTGCATCCCCATTTGGTTAAACTGGTTCATACCTACAACACAAACACGAGAGACATATCGGGTTATATCTTTTCCTACCATTTCCTACCTACTCACTGGAATGAATGGGGGGGAAAGGTGACATGGCTTGTCTTTGTCCGTTTATACGAGACGGAGGTGATTGGATTCAATAGGTTTAATAACAAAAGACGACTCCCATCTGTAGGAGTGCAGTCTTTCACGTTGCAGGTAACTATTTGAATTTCTCATGGGCCTTGAGGACCAGAGAAGCAGCCGATCCTGGCCACTGTCACTGGTCACAAGTGTACGTACCTGGGCCCTGCATCCTGTTGACCATCTGGTTGGGTCCCGCGGGCCGCACCATTGAGGGGTCAGGGAGGGACGGACCATCTGCAAGGACAGAGAAGGCAGAGGGGAGTGAGACGCACGCCACGAGGCCCTTGTGCTTCAGAGTGCAGGTGATGTTCTCTGTGTGTGTGTCACACGAATCTCTGTGACCGTGTGACTGCACAGAGGAGCGTGTTCTGGGCCACTCACTGGGCGGCATCCCCGTGGGGGGCTGGCCCATGCTGGGGGGCCCGATGCCCAGGCCCTGCTTCTGGAGCCGCGTCCGCCTCTTCTCCTCCAGCTCTTTCTGGATCTTGTAGATCTTTTCGGCCAGGAGGTGGTAGTACTCCGCCTGAGAGATCAAATGGAGGGATGAGAAACAGTCCACAGGCCTATCCATTCCCTCCTTAGTGTTGGAGCAAAGCCATGGTTCTAATAAATAGGTCTCTGATAACGCAGTCAAGAGGCTCTCCTCTCGCCCGTGCATCTCTCTTCGCGCTGGGAGCTGCGGTCCTTACCCGGCTGTTGGCCGACTCGTACATGTCCCCCTCCACCTTCCGGGCGTAGGCCACCAGGTTCTCCATGCGCCGGTCCTTCAGAGCCGCCGGGTCCGGGGTGGGGAAGATGGCCTGCACCCTGTGGAAGACACGTGGAGGGCGGGTCAGGGCAAACACAGGGCTGGACAGTGAACCCTACACAGTAGCGGAAGCTAAAACTTGTGCTATTCTACGTCCATCACGACACAGACAGCAGAGGGACTGAGAACGTACAGTTTGTGCACCAGGTGATTGCGCAGGTCCTGGGTGATGTCCTCGTGCCAGCTCTTCCTCATGCCCGCCACTGAGGGTGGCGTGGCCGTCGGCATGGAGCCCACGCCACTGGCGTCGTTCATCAGACTGCAACAAAACCAGAGAGAGAGAGGGGGGACTTAGAAGGAGAACATGGGGCACGGAGCAGAGGGATGAGCTCCACCGCTGGGAGGAGAATGGAGGCGGGTCAGACGAGGCCGAGACGAGGTGTGTCTGTGTCCTGGGGGACTCACCCCTGGGTCATGTTGAGATGCATCATGGTGTCCTGCAGGTTCGCCTGCTGGTTCTGCGGGGACACCCCCACGCTTCCGTTCAGCCCCATCGGGCTGCCGCCTTAGGATAAGGCAAGGATACGGACCATTAGAAACACAAAAATCAAACACACACACACAACCACTTCCAGTAAGCGCTGTCCTTAGCGCTCATATTTGCTCTCGAAAACCCGATCAAGGTCAAAGTGACTGATATTACCAAGGTCAGTAAACATGTGTGCACACACATTGTTTCAATTAAAGCCAGACAAATCACCCCATGTAGCCAAGATGCTATATTGGTGCGGGGTGGGGGAGGGGGCAGGGGGATAAGGCCTGGGGACGAGGGACAAGAGATAATGACTGCTTTTCTAAACTCCTAGAGGGACGTGGTGAGTGCTGCTCAAAACCATGAATTATTAACAGCAGTTTGAACACCCCCAAAACATATATAATTACTAGTACCAATCAAAAAGGATTGTTTTGGTGCCATTTTGAATGCGCAATGCTGCATGGAAAATGCTTTAGAGTAGGGATGGGCATGGTTATTTGAATATTCGAAATAATGTGGGTATTCAAATACAGCTGTAGTTATATATTTATATTTTTGCCTAAAGTTACTATAAATATTATTCATCAGCTATTTTAATTACATATTGTCTATTACATGTGTATACCAATGCCATTAAAATTATGTAAAAAGTAGAAAGAAAAAAAACAATTGCAATACATTAGATACATTGTGCTTTTCCCACTTTCCGCATCACAGTTTCAACTTGCAGGAGCACGCACACACTAAAGAACGCACGAGAGCGCTGCTGGATCACCGGCACAAGTGCTTTATAGCGCCAACTCTCTGCTCGAAGATCAAAAAGTATAAGTATTGTTTCAAAATTGGAAAAGGATTACTTTGATTAGCAAAGGCTACATCACGGAAGCCCTTCAGGCTACATTGCTAGTGCGCTATAGCCACAAATTTTTTTTTTTATAATATAATCTTTTTATTTCAGCTGATTGATTACCCAAAATATTTTTGATAGAGTATTCGAATAGTGATAAAACCCTAAAATGCCCATCCCTACTTTTGAGGAGGTCATGAGAATGACTTAAGGAGTAGCTCGCAAAATTATTAGGAGGGAATAGTCGTAAAATTCACATTTCGCAAATGCTCAAGAAGCATTATAATGGTTTCTTAGCACATTCGACTGAACTATAAAAATCATCAATAACAAGAGTCAAACGTCCTTGTTAGGCGTTAGCTGTGTAGTCAGCTAGCTCACCCATGGCGTTGTGTGGCCTCATGCCAGGTTGGCCCTGCAGGCCTTGGGTTGGCATGCTGGGCTGGCCACTCTGCGACTGGATCTGGGTGCCCTGGTAGGTGAGGCCCAGCGCTGCGTAGGCTCTTTCTATGGAGCTGGGGTCTATCTGGCTGGGAGGGTTGAGACTGGGGGCGCTCGTCTGGCCCCCTGGGACTGCCCCTAGGGAGCTCCCCAGACCGACCCCAGCGGCTCCCAATAGAGCTGTGAGGGCAACAGATGAAAGAGAGGGTTACTTTTATCCACAGTGACGTGCCATAATAAAAAGGCGGGCCTCGTTATGTACAACGTCAACATGAATATAACTCTGCCTACAATTGTTCTGTCTTACAGTGTCTAAAACAGTTTCTACAGCGACCAGCAAATGTATTGAGTTGATGGCAACAGGTGGAAGTAGTAAATAGGCCTTTATGGTAAAGTAGTGCTTAAGGTCGGATACAGACACTCACACTGCTGGTTCCTCTTGTCCCCGGCATTCTTCAGCGGCAGGCAGACAGGACAGTCGTGCCGCGTGCAGTTCTTCCAATGGGAGATGATCTGTCTGGATGACGCACAGTGAGCCACTGAGCAGCGGAAGGGAGCGAAGGGCAGAGCGGGAAACAGGGATTCAAAAGAATATTAAGCATCATCACATTATGTAACGGCAGTCCCATAAAAATCTGCATGCCTTTAGTGTGCGCCTAGACAATACGCTACTCACCCTGGCAGGACTTTCCGGCCTGGCAGTGCGTCATGTGGTTGAGGACGTTCTTCATGGTGCGGCAGTGGGGCAGGTTGCACTGACGCACTTCACCGTTGGCCTGCTCCCGCCGCTGGCACTTGTGGGCGTGGAGCAGGAGCACGAGCTGCTGCTGGATCAGCTTGCGCTTCTCTGGGTCGGCCGTGGGGGGCGCTCCGGCGGCGGCAACGGCGGCCGCAGCCGCTGCGGAGACCTGGGCCGAAGGTCCCACGAGACCACCCTGGGTGTTGGGGACCATCCCTGGAGCCCCGACGCCAGGGCCGACTGGACCACCCACTCCTGCAGGGGACTGCTGCGAGGCCTGAGGATCAGAGAATTGAGGAGTGGGAGGGAGGGAGAAGAGGAGCGGGTTGGAAGTACCAAGAGTGAGAGAGAGTTGCTAAGGCAAGTATTGTCAAGAGTAACATATAAAAAGTCATGTTCAGGGTGTTTTTTTCAATTCAAAATCAATTGGGAATGAGGACACATTCAAGTGTTACTGAATTAGATGTTAATGGCACGACTAAGAATTAACCCAGCAAGGGTGTTATTCTTTCGTAATATGCCATTAATTTGTAAAAATGTTGGGGCCGATATTCGGACTTTCAATTACAAATAACATGTTATAAATGTTTCAGTTCGAATAAGGTTGAGTTAGAGCGTTCTTCCTAGCCCTTGCAACAGTCTATGTTGTGCATTACTTGGAAAAAGCCACAGTCTTTATAACTCCATACATTTCCTTTCGGTTTTACCCTAGCGCATTTTAATATGGTAAACAACCTAGATTGCTGTGTAATGAGAACTGATTGAAATAAAACACGTGATTGGACAAGATGCTGACGTTGAGTGAATCTAACTACTTCACCCTTGTCCTCCAATGTAGGTAAGTGAAAAAAACATGTATCAAATTGTTTTCAGTTGTCCCAAGTGACACATTCATTTAATTGTACTATTAAAAGGTGGACATGATCCTTTATAACAAAAAAAAGTATGTATCCTACTTGCTTACACAAACCCCCAAAAATATTTCCAAGATTTATAGAAATTAAAAAGTTTGATACAACTTTTGACTATTTCTTTATTTGAACAGATGCTTGGGTAAAGTCATGTGACATGATGGATGCTCATGCCAAAGGACGGGTTGCCAAGTTGTTTTTATTCGCATCTCACACATATATTGGCTCAGGGAGTTCTTGCAACTACCAGCAATTGGCTTTGGAAAAATGTTTCCTGCCTCCTATGACATTAACCTGGACAGTTACAAGCACTGCCCCATTTCTGATCTTACTTGCGAACGGTGGGTGTGGAAAGTAAAAAGTACAGCGATCATGTCGACCTAAGTCATATAGCTCTTTGGAATCTTAAAAAGATTATAAATCTTATTTTGAGAAAAATAAGGGAAATTATTGTCTACCAAAAAAGGCTGTGTTAGAATCGCCATCCTCGCAAAATCCATACATTGTTTTGGTTTTGTTTTCAGCAGCCCCACATCACATTATTCAGATTACAGCAGGTGGAGCAGATAACAATTGTTGATAACACATTTAATAGTGGCTGGGAAAGTTTCTTTCTTCAAATGTTAGCTCATTATCCCAAGTCTTACATATTTGTAGGTAACAAGTTTATGCATTTTCTATGCGATTTTGATTAGGGTGAATAAAAGATATATTACGGGTAGCTGAAAAGGGTAACATTATTTACTCTCAAACACCCCAATACACATATCCTATCCACAGAGGACGGGTTTAGACTAGAAGTACTAGTAGTAATAGAACGAGGGGCAGATTTTGGGGATGATGTTTCAAATGTAAATTAATGTTAGTGTAATATGCTGACTGCAATTTTAAAGTTAAGTGGTCCGAGACTACTCTATTCATCTTCTATTCACCTCTGCTCCTTGTTCACAGAATAACACATTGAATTATCCCTTTTCTCTACACCTTTTAGTCATAACTAGATAAAACATGCCTGTGCAGTAACATAACTAATGAAAGGGGTCATTTGAAACCTGCCTTTTCTTTTTAATCCTTTTCAAAGGCCATTTTTTTAGGAATGCACTGGCCATAGATGAATATTTTTATCATCATTTTTAATTGTTATGGAATGGTCATAATAACGCTCTGTACTGTGTAATCATTTGACACCAATAAACAAAGAAACCATTTGTTGATTTGAACGATTCAGTCAACCCTTTGGAACACTTTGATCAGGTAGTTCTTGCAAGCCTCTTACCATGGCGGCCATTCCCTGCATGGGCTGGTTCTTTTTGTCTATGTTGAATTGGGCAAGACTGTTGGCCATGGGACCTTTGTTCTGAAGTTGAGGGCCCAGCCCTGCAACTCCCAAACCCTGAGGCCCTTGTCCACCATAGGGACCTCCGTATGGGCTTCCTGGGGTCCCCATCATACCCATCTGGATGGAAGGGACAGAGCAAGACGAGACGAGAATTATAAAGTATACATTTAAATTAACAAATCCAGAGAGAAAAAAAATAGGATAAAGGTAAGATGAGCAGTATTAGGCAATTCAAACTATGTATCTGACAAGGATGGCCACAGGAAATAGCACATAATTACTCTCGACTCACTGACGATTAAGGCAATAGTACAGTCAGACGACTTTGAACGCTCCTCCTGTTTTAATAACTTTAAAATTGTGCTTCCAAATGCATAGTAAGCTCTACGAGATGAGGGGCCCCTGGGAATACTCTATATAGTGTAAGGCGATGCACGTTCCACACAAGAGCATTAAATCAAATCTGTTTTTACCACTCCTCTGCCCCCTCCCTGCCGTTTAGGAGAGCAATTAAAGTGCCCTCTTCTGTAGAGAGACAATGTACTTCCTTTCTAATCAATTAAGCAGGTAGAGTATGGTTCAATTAAGTCATCAACGATGGTCGCCTAACACATGCAACCCAATTAGCCCGCCTCAACCGCAAGAGATTTAATGTTGACGTATAGACCACTGTCATGTAATTAATTAATCACAGGTTCCATCAGTCAACCAGTCTGCTGTAATTCACTTGAAGCTTGTAACTGTGTGGGTGTTTTGTCGTGCATAAGAATTAATACAAAAGCAAATCCGCATTAATGCTTTCCCGTTTCCTTCTCCCTAAGGAAGAGGGGTTAAACACTTTCATCATCAACATATCCACCTCCCATTCCGCTCCCTTGTTCTTTTCCCCCCTCTAACAACCAGCCCCCCCGTTATGTTTACCTCCCCCCCTACAGCTACCTCCTACCCTCCCCCCCCACTGCTTCAGATCTCTGTAGCAGAGGAGATCTGGTCTCGTCAGCCTCCTGCCATATTGAGAACTGAATTGACCAGAGACATTTATATGGATAAAACGCAATAGCTTCAAAATGTCTTATGAGCGTGAATATCCATCTTGCATGCAATGCAATTCAAACAAGTTAATATATTATTAGTGCTATGAACTGTGCTCTTTTGATGACAAAGGTCATTTAGGCTTCATATAAAATTAGACACACTCTAAGAGGTTTTCTTACCTTGTTCAGTGCTCCAGGTTGTTGTCCCCTCATGCCAGCCTGTCCCCCAGGACCCTGCTGCTGCTGGAGGGTCTCGGCCAGTAGGTTGCCGTTCCCCCCCATCCCCTGGTTCCCAAAGCCCATCCTGGGTGAGCCGTTCATCACTTGCCCTCCGATCATGCCTTGCGGCTGTCCATTTCCCTTCTGCTGTGCTCCCATCATGCCTCTGCTCATCATGCCTGCAGCGTTCTGTTGCATCATGTTAGCCTGCTGCTGGGGCGACAGGTGCTGCGGCTGACCCATGCCCTGCTGGGGCCCTTGGCCAGGAGAGCCCTTCATGTTACCCAAGTGTTGGCCCATAGTGTTGGGGCCCGCGGTGCTGCCCATGGCCCCCTGAAGGCCCTGCTGCTGGGCCGAGGTGGGCTGTGCACGGAGGAGCTCCGACAGTTGTTTGTGCTTCGCCACAGCATCCTGTTGCCCTCCACCTCCAGGACCCCCTCCGGGGCCAAGACCGAGACCAAGGCCCCCTCCTCCTGGCCCCAGGCCACCGGGGCCCACTCCTCCCAGACTGGTGTGGAGCTGACTGAGGTCCCCTCCATTGACCAGGCCCAGGTCGGAAGAGTTGATGAGCTCGTCTGGGAGGTCATGCTCCAGGTCAAACAGCGAGCCAAAATCTGCAATGAGACAGAATGACATTTGTTACTCCTTTACAAATAACAAGTTACTGAGCATTATACACTAATGATGTCTGACACACACTAAATGGATACGTATAAAAAAATCTGGACTTTGTGACACAAAGTTCCGTAGGAAGACAATTTTATACTGTTAACACTAGAGCAACAGACAACGTTTAATAGACAGATCTACTAGTGGTTTTGAGTTCAGTACAGATTACATTAAAGAAATAGGGAAAGTTAAAGGACAGCAAGGGGATTCAAACAAAAAACTTTTCATTAAAAGGTTATTAGCTACTAAAAGCAGTGGTCATCAGTTATAATCTTACAAAAAGTTCAACAGCAGCAAACAGTTTTAAAACTCAAACACAACCTCAATGTTTTCATAAGCTACATCTTTAAATATTATTTACCACAAACTGAGTAGGAAGAACATCTTGAACATCCCATGTCAGTAAAACCTTTACAAGACCACAAACATATAGTGGCAGGAGTACATAATATAGCCTAACAGCAAACAGGGAGAAATTACAAAAGAAGCACCGAGTATGTAACAAATTGACAAGACCATTACAAATGGCTTTCAATAAAATGTGCAACACATGATTTGAACCACTTCCTTTCTATGGTAAGGTGAGTTTGACACTTTTTCTTGAACTAGACTATTAACACGTTCAAATATACAAAGTTATGTAATGTGGCTCATTTCAGTTTGTTACCGAATAAACGAAGTCCATGTACTATGACAAATGTACACATTTTAAACCAAACTTAAACTTCTGACCATCTGAACTACATTTCTATTTGCTATTCCAGGGCATGTTGAAATGCACAAGTGATAGATCTTGTGGCTAAAATCATACTGCAACTTCCTTGAACTTTTTTCAAATAACTTCCCATATAATAAGAATTTAGACGCTGGGTGCTGGGGATATTATCTTAGCCCGAGACTCAAGCCTCTATTCCACACGGAATCCACAGAAATACTAACAATGGCAATTTGACCATAACAATCACTCAGAACCATGGCCTGTAGTGTGTTATTAGCTCACCCACAAAGATTTGTAGCAAGCTAGCATACTTCGCTAGCTCATCGTTGATAGGGAACTGGTCTAAATTACCGTACAACGTTAAACATGTGTCAACTATATACAATGTTCAGAGGCTTAGAACTGAAGACTGTTGCAATAAATTCAAAATGGTATTCCACCTTCTAAAAATCCCTGAAAGTTTCAAAGTTGATCGGTTAGCTTTTTAGCTAAAAAGCTAGTTAGCAATTAGACGGGATTTCAATCGAATTCCCGCATTTGTAGCCAAATAAGATAGCTAGCTGTTGGTCCTAGTATGACTATGAGACTGAGGCTACCAAGCTACGCGAGCTTCAAGTCCGACACACATTCGCTAGCTCGATGATAGCTAACATGCTAGCCAACATTAGCAAGGTACGACAAAAACAGACGATTAATCCCATGTCTCCTTCCTAATTTGGCAAAAATCTGTCTACTTGAAAACAATAGACAAAATAATTTCCATCATAGCAAATACAATTTTGAACCAATATTTACCATTTCCATCGCTTGCAGAGGCAGAAAGTGCCGGAGAGGATAGTTTAGGCCTCTTGGCTGAAGGCGGGCCAGGGTCCAGAACGTTCTCGGCCATATTTTGTCGAAATTAAAATATAAAGGATATCCACAACTGCAGACGTTTTCACGTCTTTGGAAGCGTATTCCTATTTGTTTCCACAATTGCGACTTTTCCCCCTCCTTTTGGGGGACTAAGGGGGGGAAAGTCCCGTGTACAATATACTCCTCTTTCCTGGGTTCGCCTCTCGATTTCAGCCTCGGCGTATCAACCCCCCTCCCTCCCTAGTCGGATTTTTTGTTCTTTATAAATTTCTGCAAGCGGAGGAGGAGGGGGTCGGTGAAAGTAAAGAGGGAGACACACGTAGCGGCTTCCCTCTAAACTCATATAGCCTTTTCAGATGTTAATAAATTGTCCCAATATCTGTCGTCTTGCGTACACCCGTCATTTCAGTTTCCCTTAACATAGACTAATGTCGGTCAGAATAATAGGCTTGTATGTCTGTGTTGGTAATAGTGTGCGATGGGTATAACCTTGGTAACATTTTATTACATTAAATTTTATAGAAATAAAGTTTACAAATGCTGCAGCTGTCATGATCGTGGAATAAATTATTATTCACACAATTATTGTTATAAATCTAAAGTTTGCAGTGAGAGCAACTACCATCTCAGCTACCATTCTCTGAATAATCTGAAGACGTGCACTTGCAAGAGTCGATTCATTTCAGAGAATAATCAAAATCAGAAATTAAGTGAAGAAATTAAGTGTACTCAGCTTTAGGTTATGTCTGCCTTTACTGCAAGACTCCACTAGTATCCAGCTATCAGAGCACTCTAGAATAGGCACCATTGCAAGAATCAAAGTATTGGAGACTTTTTTCATCACCCCTGGTATTAGGCTTCCATTCCTAAATCCCCAAGATTTTCATTGCAACTGAGAACTAACATTGATTATATTGCTAGTCTAATGATTGAATGAACGAATTGGAATAAATACATCATCAAGAACAAAACATCCTTACCCATAGCATATATGACCAATACCACATTGGTTCAGTTGAAGAATAAACAGGCAGAAACCCCCACTTATACTAAGTCTTTAAATTAACTAAATTGTAGAGAGAATTCATCAATTCAGGTGTGTTTGCTTGATTACCATTGTCCTTCCTGTGTGGTCACATTTATCTCCATCTTTAGCTCTAGTTTATACTCATGTTGCTTTAGTATTTTTGTATTGTTATTTACAACCTTTATTTAACCAGGAAGGTTCCATTGAGACAAAGAATCAGTTTTGCAAAGGAGTTCTGGCCAAGATAGGCAGCAGCACTGAATATAGATAGGTGAAAAAACACTACAATAACACTCGTAATACTGCATGCCACATTTCCAAAATATAAATTAAAGCACTAACATCCTAATGATTCTCTTTCCAGGTCTTTCAAAATGGATTTAAAAGCAAGTAACAAAATTTAAATTATTTTGTTTCAAAACATTCTGCAACATGTTTCCGTCTAAGGGTGCAGAATGCATTAATGCCCCTTTTCCATTCTCTGTACCCACATTTGGTACAAGCATCACGTAGAAATCCTGCCCAACACTCTTCTGAGATATGTAAATGGATAGGTAGGATGGAAGCAGACCAAGAATTGCCTTGTATAGAAAAGTTTACCAAAGTGTGTGTCTGCAGGTTGTGGGAGCAGGCCATCCTGGGCAGGAGTAAAGCTCACAGTGGTGAGTCAAGGCATTAAAGTTTGTAACGAATATAAGGGAAGTATGGTAAGCTTTATCAATCTTATTTTCTCCCTCTTTGCTCTATAGACAATTAGCACAATATGGAGGGCACTTGGCAGTCAGACTCAAATACTGTTCAGGTTGGGGGGCAAAAGATTGAGGAGAGCAGCACAGCTTTTCGGAATTGAGAACCATTAAAGCCAGGATTGACATGATTGTATACCTCAACTCATGTAAAGGAAGCAGTGGCTCTTGTAGAACAAAGGTACATACATCGTTAATAACAGATGGATTGCATTTGCCAACAAATAGCAAAAGATTGTGACAATAGTCAAAGAGGTAGACGCCGTAGGAATACAGTTTATGTCTAGAGCCAAGCAAGCGGCATTAAATGTTTATTTTATATTTTGCCATTTGCCAGACACCTTTATGAAAAGAAGGCTTGTGTATTTCAGTAGGCCTTTGGATGGCTATAGTTGGCAGTAAACATCAATTTCAACGTTCCAGCCCAGCTGTGCTGGACCGGCAATGCTCTATCCATGGAGCTACACAGAACTGTTGAGTAATGTGAGTTCTATATGAATATCTTGCTTCCTCTGCAATTTAGGGGTCCAGTGGGAAATTATATGTTCCTGGTGTTAACTTCAGATGTTGCAGAAGTGAAATTTTGAATTGCCACTTGCAATGGAGGGATGGAGCAAAGCCCCCTCTCCCATTGATAGACCTTCTGCTGAAAGACATTTGTAAGAACATCTCCATCTAATCTAGAAATACAATTCTCTAAAGTGCAGCTTGTTTTAAATACAATTTATTCCAATATAACGTGTCTTTCACAAGGTAGGCCTAAATGCTAACTACAACTCCCACAATTCAATTGATATAGAAGTAAACACGAAGAAGCGGGTAGGTGTTCAAAAACATGTGCTATACTATGTTGAGTCATTCACGCGTATTCAATTAACTTTTTGGTAAGAAGAGTTTCGTGAATGTTTCAAATAGTTATATTTTTATGTTTGCAGTTTGTTTACCAAAGAGTTACTGCATATAATGCTTAGCAAAGCGAGCTAGCTGCTATCTCATTGCTATCTGTAGCAAGTCAGACTACCTTCGCAAGTCGTTTTTTAGGTTTAGTTTGCCATTCTCTCCATTGCTTGCTAGATAACAAAGTACTTCGGAAATTGTAAGTTTTAGCAAGTCATGTTATGGTTCAGATTGTCTCTTTTGCGAGCCAGCTAGATGAAATGCTATGGGGGCACGTTGTCTGTTCATCTAACACCAGCTTCAACCTGTTTGATGTACTAATTATTTCCACTACAGTGTACAGTTCCCTGACAATATTTTTCATTCTTTACAGAAAAATACATGGTGTCCTGCCCTTAGAATTACAATAATTCTTACTCTATGGTCCAACCTTTAGTCACAACTTTAGCACTAAGACACTGGCAACCTTATCCGAAAAGACAACATGCCCTACCACTGCGTGGCCTTCGGGTGTGGCAAAACATCGGAGGATGGTGTGACTCTGTACCGATTCCCCAAAGACCCCTTGGATTTTAGCAAATGGGAGAAACAGGTCCAGCGCACCCGCAGCAACTGGTCGGCCTTACCAACTTCTCATTTGTGCAGCGAGCACTTTGGAAGGGAGTACTTTGATCACAAGCAGCCTCATTCGGTCTTCAAGACCTTGGCTGCCAAGGGGGCTCTGAAGCTAAAGCATGGGGCAGTCCCCACCGTGTTCTTCAGGCCTTCCTGTTCTACCTGTGATGGGGTGGGCTGCAGTGACTGCCTGCCCAGCATTCAGAGGAGAGGCCCCTCTGTTGAGCCACCGAAGATTGAACCGGTGAGTGGCTGCCTCTGTAGACCAGGGTTTCTAAACGTTTATCACTCACTCACTCACTCACTCACTCTTTTTTGTCTCAACCAGGTCAGAGATGATGAGGCTTCTATGCAATTCGATGATACCGAAGAAGAGGAAGAATATGACGAAGAAGGCATGGCGGATTCTAGTGGAGAAGTGCCAGGCTACTTCTCCTCAGCTGATGCTGACACACCTGGTGAGTAGCCTAATGCAGTCAGATGGCTATCGGCAACTGAGGACCAGAAAACACAATATGGACCTTTATGTAACACAGTCCACTCTAGAAGGTTGGTTTGTGTCCAATGGAGTTGTTTCTCTCTCCTTATATTACAATAAGCTGCGTGTGAGCTGTGCGGCACGATGGGTAAGAAAGGCAACTTCTACTCCAAGACTAAGCGCTTCTGTAGCGTCTCCTGCTCGCGCTCCTACTCCTCCAACTCCAAGAAGGCCTCCATACTGGCCCGGCTACAGGTGAGCAGAGCGCACTCAATGTAGCACACAACTTTTTAACAGCGAGTGTCTGCCCCTATTACTTTGGAAAACAATGCTGGGCGTGGGAGAGAAAAGGGAATTGTTTGTTGTGTGTGACTTATTGAGTGGCAATTAATAATGCAATTTTAGCTGTGGTTGACACAAGATTTGGGTTGTATTCCTAATTAAATTGCACATACAAATTATAATTCTATGTCATTTAAGGTAATTAACGATATTATTATGTTGATTTGTCACCGCCTGTGTCATGCCCAGGGGACAGTTGCTTAGCCAATAACTTTTTCACACCTTGTTTCCCCAGGGAAGGCCCCCCACTAAAAAGGCAACCGTGTTGAACAAGATGATCGATGCTCCCAGTGGTGGACAAAACAAGACAGTTGAAGCCCCTTCGCCTGTTCAGGAAGGTCAGACCACCAGCCTGGTGACAGACCAACCCCTCAAAGGTAAATAACAATTGGTACACATTCTTGCTCATACAATACATCCTTGTATTATACAAACGTAAGATAAAGGGCCCACTTGTTTTCACAGTTCCTGTGATACTCTTTTAAATGTGACTTCCCTGTCGCTTAGCCACAGCACCGTTTGAATGGGGGACTTATCTTGAGAAGAAAGCCTGCCTGGCTGCCTCCGTGGCCTGCTTTAGACACGTGAGTCTCTTCATCCACCTGTAATAAGAGCACTGGCTAAATAAAAACAAAATATAAACAAAAGGATGTATGGAGGGTATTTATACTAAACACTAAAGCCCTGTTGTCCCGTAAACCTTCTTTTCACTGATTTCCAGTTATTTTCCTCCTACCTTCAAACTACCACAAGAAACTCCACTGAACTGTTGTTATAATGCAGATATTCCAAATGTGGTACCCACTGCTGTCCCTGCTGTGTGTTCTCTTTAGGCTCCTCTTTGCTCCCAGTGGGACAACATCTGCTTAGGGCTGAAGGTGGAGGTGTTGAATACCAATGCAGTGCTGCCCAGCAAGGTCTACTGGATTGCCAGCATCGTCCAGTTAGCAGGTATGTCTGTCTGTGTATCCCTGGGAGTTCTGGTAGTTGCAGTTCCACAGTATTGTGTTGATTATGTCTGACTCCTAACAATTGAGTGGCATTGTGGATCCCTTTGTTCCCAGGTTACAAAGCCCTGTTGAGGTACGAGGGCTTTGAGCACGACAGCAGCCATGATTTCTGGTGCAGCTTAGGCTCAATGGAAATGCATCCCATTGGATGGTGTGCCATGACTGGCAAGCTGCTGGTGCCCCCTCAGGGTTAGTTGATGCAACAGCAAACTCTCACACACTCTCTCAAACACACACACACACACACACACACACACACACACACACTCTCTCAAACACACACACACACACACACACACACACACACACCTACATTAAATGTTTTTTGTTTGTTTATTAATTCTTCACAGAAACCCAATACAAACACATGCTCTCTTGATCTGAATGTTTGTGCTGGCACATTATTTTACCATGCTCATATGTTGTGCAGGGGTCCAGCAAAACATTCCCGACTGGAAGGAGTATCTCATGAATAAGCTAATAGGAGCCAACACTCTGCCTGTTGATTTCTATCTCAAGGTAACACACCATCCACACTCCGTACTCTACTGTAAAGTATCATTTGAAGCCTGTCTTCCCATCTTCCTTCCTCCCATTATGCTGGGAGTCAGTCCATTTTCCCCCTTCTTACCCTTCACCACTCCCTCCCCTCCCTTATTGCTTCCAAACGTTAACCACCTCGCGTTCAGTTGTCGGAGAGCATGAGGTATTCGTTCCGTGCCGGCATGCGCCTGGAGGTGGTGGATCGGACCCACGTGAGCCGGACGCGGGTGGCCGTGGTCGACACGCTGATCGGGGGCCGCCTGAAGCTGGTGTACGAGGAGGAGAACCAGACAGCCGGGGACGAGAACCTCTCCCACTTCTGGTGCCACATGTGGAGCCCCCTGCTGCACCCCATAGGCTGGTCCAGCAGGGTGGGCCACGCCATCAAACCTTCCTGTACAGGTCAAACCCAAGCGGGGGATAACAAATATGGAGTAGTCATATAGAGAGGGTTATTTTAACTTAATATTATTATTACTTGTCATCCCCCAACAATTGTTTCACTTCTCAGAAGGATACTAACTTCTTATTTGTTTATAATTGAATATGTTGTGTTTGTTTCCGCAGCTAAGAATACCAGTGACTCGAGTGGCAATCGTAAAGGATCCATTGATGGTGGCTTTATGCTTTTTAAAAAGGTAATATGGATAAGTATGTATGTATATGACTGTGTAATGATAGATAAATACATTACTAACATGCAGTTAACCTTTTAAAATAGTTAATTGACCTTCAATCAAGTCTGTACTAATGGGTTGTTCTATCTGGTACATGGCATCATGACTCACTGATTTCATAAAGCTTGAGTTATTGTATTTTGAACATGAATTTCTCCCAGTTCTGGACTGGACACCTAGCGGAGATGTTTTGTTGTCGATCCCGTGAAGAACGGCTACATCTTTGTTCTTGTGGTGTTCCTAGCCCAGGACAGTGTACATGGAGGGGAGCTTCTTTGAGGTGGGCATGAAGCTGGAGGCCATCGACCCGCTCAACCTGGGCAACATCTGTGTGGCCACTGTCCACAAGGTACATGCAGCTCTCTCACTCTGTCGTTTGAGAATCTGACCTCTCACCTTTTCCTTCATTATCGTAGAAAATATACTATATATACCATGCATACACATATGCGTACATACATACAGTGCATCCGGAAAGTATTCACACCCCTTCAATTTTTCCACATTTTATCATGTTACAGCCTAATTCCAAAATGGATTAAATAAAAAATTTAAATTACTCAACATTCTACACACAATACCGCATAATGACAAAGTGAAAAAAGTTTTAGAATTTTTTGCAAATGTATTACAAATAAAAAATCACATGTACATAAGTATTCACACCCTTTACTCTATACTTTGTTGAAGCACCTTTGGCAGCAATTACAGCCTCAAGTCTTCTTGAGGATGATGCTACAAGCTTGCCACACCTATTTTGGGGCGGTTTCTCCAATTCTTCTTTGCAGATCGTCTCAAGCTCCATCAGGTTGGATGGGGAGCGTCGGTGCACAGCCATTTTCAGATCTCTCCAAAGATGTTCAATCGGGTTCAAGTCTGGGCTCTGGCTGGGCCACTCAGGGACATTCACAGACTTGTCCCAAAGCCACTCCTTTGTTATCTTGGCTGTGTGCTTAGGGTCGTTGTCCTGTTGGAAGGTGAACCTTCGCCCCAGTCTGAGGTCCAGAGCGCTCTGGAGCAGGTTCTCATCAAGGATCTCCCTGTACATTGCTGCATTCATCTTTCCCTTGATCCTCACTAGTCTCCCAGTTCCTGCCGCTGAAAAACACCCCCACAGCTTGATGCTGCCACCACCATGCTTCACCGTAGGGATGGTATTGGCCAGGTGATGAGCAGTGCCTGGATTCCTCCATACATGATGCTGCCACCACCATGCTTCACCGTAGGGATGGTGCCAGGTTTCCTCCAGACGTGATGCTTGGCATTCAGGCCAAAGAGTTCAATCTTGGTTTCATCAGACCAGAGAATCTTGTTTCTCATGGTCTGAGAGTCCTTTAGGTGCCTTTTGGCAAACTCCAAGTGGGCTGTCATGTGCCTTTTACTGAGGAGTGGCTTCCGTCTGGCCACTCTACCATAAAGGCCTGATTGGTGGTGCTGCAGAGATGGTTGTCCTTCTGGAAGGTTATCCCATCTCCACAGAGGAACACTGGAGCTCTGTCAGAGTGACCATCGGGTTCTTGGTCACCTCCCTGACCAAGGCCCTTCTCCCCCGATTGCTCAGTTTGGCCGGGCGGCCAGCTCTAGGAAGAGTCCTGGTGGTTCCAAACTTCTTCCATTTGCGAATGATGGAGACCACTGTGCTCATTGGGACCTTCAATGCTGCAGACATTTTTTGTACCTTTCTCCAGATCTGTGCCTCGATACAATCCTGTCTCGGAGGTCTACAGACAATTCCTTGGACTTCATAACTTGGTTTGTGCTCTGACATGCACTGTCAACTGTGGGACCTTATATAAACAGGTGTGTGCCTTTCCAAATCATGTCCAATCAATTTAATTTACCACAGGTGGACTCCAATCAAGTTGTAGAAACATCTCAAGGATGATCAGTGGAAATGGGATGCACCTGAGCTAAATTTTGAGTGTCACAGCAAAGGGTGTGAATACTTATGTACATGTGATATATTATTTTTTTATTTTTAATACATTTGCAAAAAATTCGAAAACTTTTTTCACTTGGTCATTATGCGGTATTGTATGTAGAATGTTGAGAATTTTTTTTTATTTAATCCATTTTGGAATTAGGCTGTAACATAATAAAATGTGGAAAAAGTGAAGGGGTATGAATACTTTCCGGATGCACTGTACATACATACATACATACATACATGCATGCATGCCAAATGTTTGGATACACTTTCCCATTCAAGTAAGGTATATCTTCTAAAAACATTCCTGCTGTGCTGGTCCAATTCCTGCCTCCACTCTGTCTCTCTGTCAGGTCTTGTTAGATGGCTACGTCATGGTGGGCATGGACGGCATGCAGATGGAGAACGGCTCAGACCTGTTCTGCTACCACGCCTCCTCCCATGCCACCCTGCCCATGGGCTACTGCTACAAGAACAAAATACCCCTCACCCTGCCACTCGGTAAACCTGCCATGCTTGATACCGTGTCTGCTCCCCACTCTTTCATTTTGAATCTTATTTTTCTCACTCTGTCTCTCTTTCTATCCCTTTCACCAGTTTCTCTTTGCGCTACCTTATCAAGTGTATGTGTCTTTCGGATTTAGCATGACAGAATTATAAGAGCAGCCATTACTGAAGGCGAGTAGAGTGATGGGGATTAAACAGGCTTTCCTCTTCTAGTAAGTCAACCGTGCCCTCTCTTTCCGGCTAGGTTACGACCCCCACAAGTTCACATGGGGGAAATACCTGGAGGAGACGGGGTCCAAAGCAGCCCCTCTACGTCTCTTCAACACGGTCAGCAAAGGCCTCTGTATTTATTTTAACCTTGCACATCTCTTGGTGGCCACACAGAGACCGGGTAAAAATACTGAGCCAAATGTCAGCCCGGTTTTAATCCTAAAATGTGTGGGTTTGTCTGACCGCCTCACAGGACTTCCCAGGCCATGGGTTAATGCCTGAAATGAAGCTGGAGGCGGTGGACCTGATGGAGCCGCGCCTGGTGTGTGTGGCCACCGTGAGGCGCTGCGTGGGCCGCCTGCTGCTCATCCACTTTGACGGCTGGGACGACGAGTTTGACCAGTGGGTGGACTGCCAGTCCCCCGACATCTACCCCGTGGGCTGGTGTGAGGTGACAGGCTACCAGCTTCAGCCCCCCATCGGACCAGGTAGGGAAGGGGGGAGGACCAAGAAGTGTGTGCGTGTGCGTGTGCGTGTGTGTGTGTGTGTGTGTGTGTGTTAGAGAGAGAGAGAGAGATGGATCAAGAAAGCAGACCTTTTCCAAACTTTCTCTTACATTTGCATAACCATTCATACAAGACACTGCACTCATGCATAGTCAAAGCACGCACCATGTGTTTAATGAGTGTCGTTTCTCTTCTGGTAGATCCTGTGAGCATTCACGTGGGCCCAAAGCGACACAAACCTATGGGGAAGAAGAGTAAGTGCACTTTTGTTTGCATATTGATGTTCCGTCACATGACACTCCCAAGCCTCTGCACACAGCATGTCACCGTGCATATAGTCGTCTTACCACAACTGTTTGAATTTTCAACTTTCGCAACTTCACCAAACCCCTCCCCAACTGCAAGTCCCACAATTTGTTGTACACATTAGTCTACCCATATTGTCAATCAACCTGAGTTTCTGCATTTGGCCAGAATAAGATGTTCAACTATGTTGTCACGGTGCAATGTGAATAGCCTCTATTCTATTCCATCACAATATACAGTATCCTAAACTAAACTGGACTTTACCCATATTTAATATAATTTTGTCTAGGTACTCCCTTTATTAGGTAGCTTACTTAGAAACCAACGTCCTCTGATCAGTTTAGGGCATCTCCATTCAAATGTTGCACATTTTGTAGGTTTGTGAATCAATAACTGTTTCTAGGGGGCATCAGTTGGTATGGTGTAGTATTTGTTGTTACATGGTAATTCACCAGAATTTTGTTAAGCCCTCCTATTACATAAAAACTCACAGTTCAGTCAATTATTCCCCTACAAGTACATACATGCCAAAAAGTTGTGTAGCAAGTAATTACATTTTACGCCCCAGCAAAGTCAAGTGCTTACTATATCATCTGTCTATCATTGACTGGCACGCACAGGCACCTAGCCCATCAGTTTCAACGGTGCTATTTAGCGCTTAGTTGGACAAATTTAAAAACAACTCAAACCGACATCACTGCTTTATTTCCAAAGCTGCTGTTGCAAAAATAAACAAAATATTTCTCCTTGAACTGTTCCCTCTGTGCACCTTTTATTCATTCTGTTTCAGAGAAGAGAATCGTGAAGAAGAAGCTGGCCACCCTGATCTCTAAGAACCCTCCCACGGCCCAGCCAGACCAGACGTCTCCAAAGGAGCCCCCCATTCCGGCTGCTCTCCCTGGGCTCAACATACCCTCCGGCCTGGGGGGCCAAGCTCCCTCCAGCCCCACCGCGATCAAGCCTAAGACGGAGCCTGAGGAGGAGGAGAGTGAGTGGACAGCGTCCCTGATAATGTCTATGTCAATTACACAATCGATGGACTTAAGAATACAGTGTCCATCATTACACTTTACTTTTGGATGAAAATATTATCTTGGTGTTTGAACATTTTCTGCTTAGATTAATTGCACATCCACAGAGCAACCGAAAGACTAGTCACTAGACTAGACTAGACTGTTTTCTGTCTCTCTCACTCTCTGCAGTAGTGGCAGTGAAAGTCAAGGTGGAGGAGGTGGAAATGGAGACGCCCATCGCTCCCCCCTGCAGGCTCTTGCAGGATCCCCCGGGACCTCCTCTGACCCTGGGCAGCGTGAAGCAGGAGATCCAGGGAGAGGAGCCTAGGCTGGTGGAACAGCGGATGCAGGTGAAGGCCGCAGTGGTGGAGAGGGTGGCGGAGCACAGTAGTGCTGTGCCGGGTCAGAACAATGGAGCTGGGCAGACCACCAAAGAACACCAGCAAGGAGAGCCGAGCCAGCCGGAGACCCGTGTGAAGGAGAGGGGGGAGCAGGGTAGGATGGAGGAAGGCGACAGAGTGGACACACAGACTGCAGGGGGAGGCATGGTGGACCAAGAGAACAGGGAGGACCAGAGGGTGGTGGACCAGAGCAGTATGGAAGACAGCGACCGCGATCCAGAGGAAGCGGAGCAGAGCAAGACAGATGACAGCATGGACTACAACAGGACTGTAGAGAGAGGGGAACAAGAGGAGGGAGAGCAAAACACAGAAGAGATGGAACATTGAGGCTACTATCGTGGCAACTTGAGCTTATCCTAGTTCCAAAGTACCACAGGGCTGATGGTCTCATTACTCATCCTTAAAGTGTCACGTATCTGGACCAGTAGAGACTCAATCATCTCAAGATGATGGCTGTACAAAACTGCTGTTATAATTCATCACACGTGTATGTGTTGTATATTGGTTTATTGCTTTTTTAACATCCAGATTTGTTGCTTTGTTTTATACAGTCGTAGATTAAATTTGTTTTCGGAATTGATTGCATATCAATAAAGTAATAATAAGGCCGTAACACATGTAACAATGTGGTCCATTGAAAAGAGAATACATCTTCTGGCTACATAGAGTCTTTGCATAGATAGCAACTGCTGTGGTGTAGTGGTTAAAAAAGGTTTCAAGCTACCAAATGCTATTTACGTCATAGAAAATATAAACATGAAAGTATCTATTAAACACATGTATTAAAGATAAGTAAGCTTTTCAAAGCCTTTGGTGGACTGCCAAAAAGGAAAGGGCACTTAGTCAGAGACATTGTCCAGTATTCTGTGTTTACAACCCCCCACCACGACATTCCATTTTCCTGGAGTCCTCGCATCGTTATTTCTCACCAGCGTACATTAGAAAATCAGACCCAAGGTTGGATGGCTTTTAGTTGGTGTGTGGAAAAGGTATGTAAATGCGATGAAATGGGAGTCCTATCTGCGATTAGGTGGATGATCTCCTTAATGGATCAAGCCATCTTGCTTCTTTTGGTGGTTTTCTTGGCTACCGAAGGCTTGGGGGTCTGGGTCTTGCGAGGTTTGGCGTTGGCTTTGACCATTTTGACCGAGCGGGGGGAATTAAGGTGTGCTGGTTTAGTCTTCGTAGGTTTGGGGGCTTTGGATACCCTGGGAGTGGGGGAGGGGGCGGAGGGCAGGCTCTCGCCCCCCGGGCAGCTCTTAAAGACGTGAACGTCCTTGACCATGCGACCTTTCAGCTCAGGTGGGTTGGCGCAAGTGGCCCGCACCTTTAGGTTCACCTTCTCAATCCACCTAGGTGAAAAGGAAAGCAACAATGTCACATTTTGATAGTTCAAAAGGTTAATGGGACACAAAAGCCAGAGAGAAATGCAGTTGAGAGCATTTGCACACACAATGTTATTGCAGAAAATATAATTCAAATGAAGACTTTAGCCATACTAAGAGCTCTTCACTCTTCCCTCTTAATAGCCATAAAAAGAGTGTTGGTCTCTTAGATTTATTGCACAATGGATATTTGTCATTGTTTGTATTCAGAAACAATTAGGATTGTAAGTGGTAATGGGTGACCTAACTGTCCCACCCTAAAGTGTAAAATGCTTTGGGTGTCTAGAAAAGCACTATATCAAATGCAGTCAATTAACAAATGTGCATGTCTGTATCATGCAAGGGGGTTTGGTTCAAACATGCTTGATAAAAGTTTTGCTTGACTGATTAGCACGGTCAAAGGGCTGTGGGTTTGACTTGTCTTACATGCGTAGGGGCAGCAGGGGGCAGTCACAGAGCAGAGGGTTGTCGGCCAGGTTGATAACCTCCAGGCCGGTGAGAGGATGGAAGTCAGGGACCTCCTCTAGCTGGTTTCCTTCCAGGAACAGGCTCCTCAGGCCGGGACCCAGCCCAGCCAGGGAGTCCTTAGACATCTACAGGAGAGCAAGTGAGTTGTTGAACAGATGTTGGGAAACCGTCTTTGGACAAGTACAACCAGTGAACTCCCAGAGAGCCGAACAGGACGAAGAGGGCATGAATGGAATGCAAAATCAAGACACTACCCCAACACACCTTCTCCAACCCCATGGCATCTAAGTACAGATCCTTCAACGACCCAGCGAGTGGCTGGAAGGCGTTGGCCCCCAACCAGCGGATGGGATTGCCCGAGAGCCTCAGCTCTCCCAGGTTGGTGGCCTTGCCCAGTGGTGCGGTGGGCACCTCCTTGAGCTTGTTGCCCCCCAGGTGGAGCGTATCCAGATCGGAGGCCTGGTCCAGAGCCCTGGGGGCCACTTGGTTGATGGCGTTGGAGGTGAGGTAGAGGCCCCTTAGCTTCTCGGCCCCGCTCAGGATGTCAGGCTCCAGCTTGGTGATGGCATTGCTCTCCATGTGGAGGGCCAGCAGGCCTGGCAGCAGCTTGAAGGCCCCTTTGGGGAAGGAGGTGAAGCGGTTCCTCTCCATGTGGAGGTAGGTCAGCTGGTTGAGGCCTTTGCAAGGCAATGGAGAATGGGAAATCTTAAGACAACTTTGGTTATCTCTAGCTTTAGAGAGACTTATGCTTTTAACAAAACAAACATTGGTATAATGTGAACAACATGAACAACATACAAGATTGAATTGGTCATGTAAAATATCTAATTCCATCAAAAAGGTATTCATTAATTGAGAATAGTTACGAGTTCCAGGCAGAACAACTTACTTTCTGCAATTTGTGTGGACTATTTTTGTGATGTTTAAATGTACACAAGCTGTCTGTTTCCCCCATTGCACAAACCTTTAAAGAGGGCAGGGCTGAGAGAGGTAAGGTCATTCTCCGAGAGGTACAAGTAGACCAATCCCTTCATGCCATTGAGAGCGCCGTCTTCCAGCTCGGCAATCTTGCAGCGCTGCAGGTGCAGCGACACCACCTGGGGGACACCGGGGAAACTGTTGGCGGGGATGTAGTGGAAGTGGTTGCCGCGAAGGTCGAGGAGGCGTGTCTCCGGGGAGAAGCCGCGGGGGACTTTGGTGTGACCTCGGTTCTCGCAGGAGGAGTGGTGAGTCTCGCCCTGAGGAAGAAGGAAGGGTAACAGGAGAATACAAAGGGTAAAGGAATGTAGGACAGGAGTCAGTTAGACAGAGGGCTTGGTGGCAATGATCACCCAGTCATTTCGGTCTTTGATTTCTAGACACCGGTGCAAACATATTTTCCAGTTATGTCCATGTTCTCTCTCTCTCACCTCGCAGGCACAGTTGACGGGACACTTGACCTTCTTCTCTGGCTCCTCGGTGGGGGGTGGGGTCACCCTGGTGGCCTCCTCAAACTCAGCCTTCAGCATGGCATCCTGGCTCTGGCAGCGCAGGTCTCGGGGGTGGATGTTCTCCAGGTTCTCCCCAGAGAAGTGGGCCGGGCCCCCGCAGGAGCCCAGCAGCTTGACCTTGCCCCGCAGCGCCCACTCCCTGAGGTCAAAGCCAATGTGAGACAATCCGTTCACGCTCAGCAGCCATTTTGATGAAGTCAGTTAGGCAGACATACAGTAGGAACGTGAAGCATATACTGTATGAGATAGAAAGATATATATATATCAAAATGGGAAGGAGCAGAATATGGCTTTTCAAGTTATTCCACGTAGCCATTAAGGTGTACTGCGTAGAATAAAGGGGGTTCTTAGCCTTGCATCACAAGACACAGAGATTACATTTTTTTTGTCAGAATGTTATACTCCTGAAGGTGTCTACAGTGGAGACAGAACCCCACTCCGCTACCTAGCAACTAGAGCGGCAGGAGGACCACAGCACACCTCAGCGGGCGCAAGTAGCAGTTGCAGTAGATGGGGTTCCCCGCCAGGTTGAGGCGAGCCAGTTTGGGCGACCCGTCCGAGAAGGGCTGCAGGACACGGAGCTGGTTGTGGCTGATGTCCAGGTGCACCAGGCTCGGGGACAGGAGCACGGCTGTGTTGGCCAGGTCCTGGAGGGCCATGTGATCCAGGAAGAGGTGGGTCAGCTTGGCTATGGAGATGGTCTCCTCGCCCAGGTAGGTCATGGGGTTGTAGCCCATGTCCAGACGGGTCATCTGTGAGAGCCTGACAATGGAAGAGAGTGGAGGTGAGAAAGATTATGTCGTCACTATTTTCTTTTGTTAAGCACACATACCGTAGAGCTCTAAGTTAATCCTACCGTGTCATGGTCTCTGTGGGGAAGAACTGCAGCTCGTTGTGGTCCAGGCTGAGGCGGGTGAGGGTGAAGAGGCCGGCAAAGGCCTCCGTGTCCATGTAGTTCAGAGAGTTGTGGCTCAGGCGCAGCCACTTGATGTTCTGGAGGCCCTGAGTACAGTGGGGTTAGGAGGACTGGATGCTGGATGTTTATAGAGTTAGATGTAGTGATCAGAATGGATTTCATTTTGGATTGTTAGTAGAAAGTGACATGTACATACATTTGCACGATTATAAGTACTTTTCTTTGTTTGTTTTATCCATGCAAGAATCTTATTTAGTTTTGAATTATGTTTTAATGCGTGGAAACTTTCAATGCACAATGTTCTTGTGTGTCTATTACTTGGAAAGCCATGTTGGGGATGTAGACCAGCTGGTTGTGTGTGAGCGACAGCAGGTTGAGAAAGCCCAGCTGAGAGAAGGCCCCTGGCTGGATCTCCTCTACTCGGTTATGGTCGATCAGTAGCTGCTTCAGCGAGGACAGACCGTCAAACGACTCCTGGGGACAAGACAAAAAAGGGAATTAAAGAGATTGGAGGAAGAAATCACTGTGTGTGTGTGTGTGTGTGTGTGTGTGTGTGTGTGTGTGTTAGATAGAGGAAGTAAGAAAGTCAGAGAGGGAGAGTATAAGAGTAATACAGATGGTAATGATGTTTTCTAGGGTTAGGGATGTCTGTTTATGCGAGTCTATGCTCAGTTTTTTCATACATAATATTGTGCTTATCTTTTTATTCTAACCTGATAGAGGATGTCAATGACATTGTTAGCCAGGTTGAGGAAGGAAAGGCGCCCTAGGCTTCGGAAGGCCCCCTCCTTCACAGTGCGGATGTTGCAGCGCTGCAGCGTCAGGTGTGTGAGGTATGGAGTGTGCTTGAACGCACCTGTGGGAAGCACCTGGATGTCATTACCTCTCAAGTCCAGCTTCACGGTGATCTGATGAATTACAGAACAAGACTGAGTCAGAAATAATTCAAAAGACTAAGAGATAAGTAGTCCAAGACACATGATAGACCTTAACCTAAAATAAAATTAAATAGCAATTGTAATATTTCGAACAGTGTGTGTGTGTGTGTGTGTGTGTGTGTGTGTGTGTGTGTGTGTGTGTGTGTGTGTGTGTGTGTGTGTGTGTGTGTGTGTGTGTGTGTGTGTGTGTGTGAGTGTGAATAAATCAGATACCTCATCAACTGTGGGAGGAACCTCGGTGAGGTTTTTGTTGACACAGATCACAGTGAGCTGAATCTGGTCACAGACGCATTGCTTGGGGCACTTGGCCAGGTAGGCGCCATGGATGATAAGGAGCAGTAACACAAGAGGCCACAACGTGGCGCGGCAAAACGTAGCATACATCTGATCACGGAAATTAACCTCTGTATGGAAAGTATCATAAGATATGTTAATGTTAATCAAAATTTAACTTTGAAGTATAATAGACAAATTGCTTCATCCAAAGTATAATTCACTTTATGTTTTATTTTATCTATAACAGTATAATCATTTTGTTATCTTTTAGAATAGGTTAAAGTGCCCGAATAGAATAGAGAATGTATTGGATTACTTGAATTGACATTTTGCACCACAGTGACAGTTTTTATAATCTTAGGAAGTTGCAACACTTGAGACTTCAGCTTGTTGCCTGCAAAGTTTACAAGATTATCTAGAGCAAGGCCAACAACAGCCAAAGCCGCAGAAAACACGCACTGCTCAAATATGATCTGATCGTTAAACAATTTGAGTTTAATTGGGTAAACATGGATGAATAAACTATATCATCATAGCCTGACATATCAGTTTCTATCGCACTGCAATTTCCCAACTTTAGTAAGATAAGATACTGCTTCTAAAATATTACCTGGTAGATTCCCGACATAAAGCCTAGTCCTTTTAAAAAATATGAAGTCCTTCTTCAAGTTCAAAATTTAACAATTTCTATGTCTACGTTAATTTTTACAATTTTGGGGTTGCAGAGACATTTTTTTTTACACAGAAAATGAGGACCAGAAGAGACAGAGAAAGTAGAGACTGTGGAATTTCAAAGTGCAAAGCCTGTGTGTGTGTGTGTGTGTGTGTGTGTGTGTGTGTGTGTGTGTGTGTGTGTGTGTGTGTGTGTGTGTGTGTGTGTGTGTGTGTGTGTGTGTGTGTGTGTGTATATAACGATGTCCCCCAGGGGATCAACAGTTAGACCGCAGTTTAGCTGGCACGCCGGTCGCGCACAAAGACGCGCTGTGTATTCATGCTCGGCACCGGACTGACGGCTGCCGGGGGAGTCTCCTGTAAATAAACTAAGAAAAGGTGCACACTTTTCTATCGACTATTTCATTACCCATACCTGGAATTTTTGCGCCGGGATTAACTTTAACCTGCAAGCGCAGTTTTTTCAAAGGAGCGATGTGCGTAAAAGTTTATTTCAATATTCAGTAAGTATAGCGAATGCACTAATGGAAAAATGCTTGTCTTAAAATTAGATTTTCTTACACCTGAACGATTTCAAAAGCCGATACTAAAGAAAAGGCAACTTATTCTTATGTGCTCCAAATCTCCCCGTCTCCCTGGCGCACAAAACCACAAAGCTACTCACTTTTGTTCCGCGTCCGTCGGCTCTCTTCTTTGTACTGGCCATATATTCTCTCTCACGGTCCCTGATCTCCCTCTGCAGCTCTTCCCCTAGCTGTCCCCCATCCAAAACAAACTTGGCTTATCCCTCTATTCACCCAAACCCCCGTCTTTCTTTTCATTTCTGGCCCCTGCGTTTTTAAAGAGGGCTCAGAGAAGCTGCGATCCGCTTTTGAGACACTAAAACTCTAATGTGCATCTCTGCACATTATGTGGCCTTATGGAGAAGCGTCGATGCGTTTTATCTAATATGTTCAACACTAGATTTTTTTGTTTAGAAAAAGTACTAATAAACATTCATAATCATTAGCACAATACAAAAAGTAAATACACATTACTTCTTGGATTAGTAATATTTTTCCCTGCATGATTACTTTATTCCAATACAACCAGCAACATTAAAATACGGACATAACACATGGGCATTTATTATGCCATTTCAGCTATTACATCACTGATACAGTATTTACATGTATATGACAGTAGGATAGTCCTAATTTTCCCCTATTTTTACTTAGCCATTTCTACACATGTCCCTTGAGCTCTTGGTATATGATGTTATGACTGTGCACTCCAATGCCCACACATACTGTACATGCAGGTCTACAGGGAGCAATGCTCATGCATGCAGCCCATTCCTGCTCACAGTCTGATGCACATAGTAATCTGACCTGGCTAGCCCCAAGAAGACCGCCAATATTGTGTCTGGAAGGCAGCGCAGGCCACTCAGCAGTCCATAAAACTCCTTTTGAAATACACAAAGCCGCTGCTTTCTTTCTCATTGACATAATCTGCTTTACAGTATCAATAACAATATTTCAATAATGCACTACATGTGGTCAGAAGTCTTCTGTTTGCTGTCCTAAAACAGTTTTTGGAATTTTAAGTAAAGTACAGCAAAATCTATTATTTTTCACATTAGTGGTCTTTTTTTTTTCTTCTTTTTTTTTTACATTTTCCCTTTGTTAAAAAAAAATAATCGCAGCAAGTCTGAGTACAAAAATAAAATGGTGGAGAAACCAGATTCTAGACCACTGATTTTCTATATCAATCTTCATAAAAACACATGTGGAGATAAGGATAAGTAATTTTTTGTTCTTTCAGTGTAAAGACTCCCTGTAATTTAGTCAATGACAAGACAGGGAATGCCCATAAATGAGTCTATGCATTTGTTTTAATTGTCCTGAGGTGTGTTTGTGTGTGTGTGTATGTCAGCGCCAATGGGCGTGGTTGTGCGTTTGTGTGGTTAATGTGCCTATGTTGGGTGCATGAGTGGAACTGGCAGTGGTTCCGGTCCGCCAGTGGGCAGCCATCTCTCAGCAGTCTGCAGAGCTCCTCTTCTCAAGGGCAGACTCCAGGCTCTCTCTAGCACCATCACACGACTCAAACCCTTTACCGCTCCTGGAGGGTTAGCCAACACAAAAAATTATGAAATACCTATTTTCTGAAGCTTATAGAATCATAATGCACGAAAGTTCACCTAGTACACTAAAACAAAGTTTAATATCTAAATCAGTATTGCATCACAAAAACAAATTCCCTCTTCTTTTTGTATAACAGTTCTAATGCCCCCAAACACCGTCTAAACATCTTCTGATCCATACTCCACAACACCAGTCAACTTAATGCCAGGACATAAAAAAAAAAGCTGAACATCAGCATAAAACTCAAGCTAATTGATACCCGAGAAAAGGGAACACACGGAACATACCAATCGTAAGTATGCCACACGTATGGCACACGTACGGCACAAAAGGAGAAAGCTGAGGGGACGGACCTGGAAAGGAAGGTGTGCAGCAGCGTGACATGGTCCAGGGGGAAGAAGTCCTGCTGCACGGCGTGCTCCAGACACAGCAGGTGACCGGGGACCACAGGAACCTTCAGAACCTTTCTCTCCCCCTGGGGGAAAGACACAACAGACACACACTCAGAGAAAAAGGACTACAACTGGGCCAATGTCCATGTAAAGGAGAAGACAAAGAAAAAATGAGAATGGTCGAAAAATGCAGAAGCTCCTTTACCGCCATTGAGGACTGCATTGTGACTGCTAGTTCTTGGAAAGCATCTGTAGGAATGTAGAGTATGCCGGTTTCATGTATTCTCCCTTGCACATACCTTGAGGAGTCCCATCCGGACCAGCAGGGTGGAGAGGAAACTGTAGGACTGGAGTGGAGACCCAGAGAGCACTTTCTTCAACACACCATCTGCAGAGGGAAGGGCTTGTCAATGAGAGGGTTCAACCGATTCCCACACAAAGGTGTAGGGTCTTACGTTTACCTGTACATATCGGTTTATGAAAGAACATAATCCTGTCAGCTCAATCCCATGTTCCCTCAGGTTTCTCTTTTTTTCCCTCAAAAACCTAAAGACACCACATCAAAAGAGCAGGTATCCAGGAAGTGGACAGGACTTACCAGTGGTCTCCAGAACAGCCTTTCTCGTCTCCATTTCCTCTCTGTACAGTGAAGAGATCTGCAGCCAGATATCAGCCGTCTGGCCTGTCTCACACACGTCCACCTGTCAGGAAAACAAAGCGCCTATTAACCGCAGTTGTCCGTTAAAAGAGCCTTTGTGGTCTCGCCTGACGGCTTCCTACTGACCTGTTCCAGAAGCAGGTTTCTCTTCTCTCCCAGCTGGAGAAGCTTCTCGGCAGTGGGGCCGTTGAGGAAGGACATCACCTCGGGGTCTGAGCAGTTAGCCTGGGACGAGAGGCACATGGGGACAGAACGGCTGAGGGGAGGCGTAAGGACACGGGCAACAAACGAGTGAACTTGGATATGGAATGCAGACTAGTAGCCTCTAGGTGGTCGGCGTGGGGACAGGCCCACTCACTGTGCTCTGTGGCTTTTTGGGGCTCGTCGGCCCCTTCTCTCTGATCCCTTTGTCCTCATCTTCGTCATCTTCTTTCGTCTCATTGCCGCCTTCTTCTTCTTCCTCCTCCTCCTCCTCCTCCTCCTCCTCTTCATTTTCCTCCTCAGATTCATTTTCTTCGTCATTGTCCTCCTCTTCTTCATCGTCAGGCTCTCCCTCATCGTCACTATGAGACGAGCACAAGAACAGTTCAAACAATCTCCTCTTAGTTTCAGACTAACCCCTGAAAGTAAACATCTCTCACACACACACACACACACACACACACACACACACACACACACACACACACACACACACACACACACACACACACACACACACACACACACACACACACACACACACACACACACACACACACACACTCACACTCACACACACACACACACACACACACACAAATTACCTGAGCGATGCCAGCAGGTCTTCTCTGTCCATGGTCTGCATGGCCTCTTTCAGGGCTTCACAACCTTCTTCTCCAAGACAGTTGCCTGGTAGAACACATACATAATGAAAATAATGACACCACTGTAGCGGTCTAAATGCTTTCTGTTGTAGCCAAGTGCAAAAAATGATCATTGTAAATGTAAATACTTCAGCAGCAATTAGATAGACGTGTCAAAGGCAGTGGGTTGTATTCACCATTGAGATCTAGTCTCTCCATATGGGGCTTGTCCTTCACAGCCTGAGCCACTACCAGAGCTGCAGCCTCTGTCAGCTCCCCGAAAGACAGGTTCAGCTCCTGGGGACCAGCAGGGAAAGATACCCATGACCCATCCACGAACGACAACAACAGTGAGCAAACTGACAAGAGTAGACTACACGTACACACGTCTTAAAACAACAAGAGTGAGCCTGCCAAAACACACCTTGAGAATGGGCAGTCCATCTCTCAGGATGGCAGAGATGGCAATGGCCCCCTCAGAGCGGACCAGACAGTCCCCAAAGTTGATCACCTGGACGTTCCGCAAGTTCCTCAGAGCCTGTAGTAAAAATGAAATAACTGAGTTACATTACAGCCTCTTAACAAAACTGAGACAATAAACTGCCAATTCATGATTTTAGCTCTACATACTATGAGGAATACTCCTTTAAATTGAGAAGACTATGGGAAAAGGAATAGGCTGGAACTTTACAGAGTGGTTAGAACGTGGCACTAACAGGAATGTGTGAGGTACCTGTGCCATGGCGATAGCTCCTTTCTTTGTAAAGGTGTTGTCGTTGAGGTTGAGGACCCGGAGGTTGGCGTTGTGCTGCATGGCGGTGGCCAGCGCCGTGACCCCCGGGTGGTTTATGCCATTCTGGGGCATGTGGACCTCCTCCAGACTGCCCATCAGCTGGGCTCAGGAAAGTAGAGAGACAAAACAATGGAAGAGGAGACGAATAACAAAGAATAAAAAACAAAAACAAGTAAGACACAAAAAAGAGGTTTAAAAAGAAAATCCCTATACTTAAAAAAACAGGTTTGGGTGAGTGCTTATGTGTGTTGTGTTATGTTTAGGCTCTACCTTGAAGGCCTTGGCCAACGCCGTGGCTCCTTCATTCTCCAGACGGTTCCTTCCTGCGATGAACACCCTCAGCTTGAGTGGTGCCCCCAGGGCAGACGACTGTGAGTGGCTCTCAATCAATGCTGCCGCCAGGATCTACAGAGACAAAACTATGTCATAAAAATATCAATCATACCTGATATGCATTATAAAGCATATTCAGAGGGTGAAGAAAGGATAGGAATCTGGATAGGATATTTTTTTATATTGACTCAGGAGTCATAAGCAAGTCAAGCAAATCAAGAGAATAATGTCCCGTAAGTAAGCCAGTAAAAGCCAAGACGTCCGACTCCCACCTTGCCCCCTCCGATGCCCATGCCACAGTTGTTGAGCCGGAGCTCCTGCAGGGCGTGGCAGCTGTGGCTCTTCAGCAGCTCCTCGATGCCCCTCACCCCGTCAGGGCCAAACGCATTGTCACTCAGGTCTAGCTCCGCCAGCCTGGCCCCCGACATCATCAACGCTCCGCCCAGAGACCGCTGCCAACCGAGACCGTTGATATGTAACATATGAGCAATACAACGCAATCAACATGGAGGAATAGCTTTCTAATCCAATAATGAACTATTAAAAGTGCGGGGTAAATTGCAGACTCTTATTCTCTTCCATAAAGCAGCCATAAACTACTCCAGTGTCTTACCAAGGCAGTTGGGATTTCTGAGCGCAGTCGTCCAGTGAACATATCACTCCAGTGGCATCTCTGGAAAAAAGATTATGCCGGAAATAGAATATGTTTTTACAGTAAAAACCACAATCAGGATATAAAGGAAACATTGCCTCCGGTATGGGGTGAACCCAATGTAGGATGTGAGGCAGAGTACGTTACCTGAAGCTCATTTTTGCTCTCCAGGGCTTTGGCAATGGCATGCGCCGCTTCCACACCAAATGTGTTGCCTTCCAACCGCAGGGCTCGGAGACCTTGGTGCTGTTTGATCTCTCGCACCAACTCCTCCACTGAAGAGGGTGAAGAATGAAGTTAACCCTTTGATACACAACATGGGTCAAAAGTGACCCGACTGAGTTTTCATTTTCTATATCTTTGCAATAAATGTATTTCATAATTCATTAATCCAGAAATTCCTCAATGAACTTGTTATTGATCATCAAAAATCCTTTTGAATTTTTTCTTTCTTACTTTTTGAATGAAAATCATGTTTGTATCACTACTAGGGATGCACCGATGTATCGTGGCCGTGGCCGATGGCCGCATGGTAATATTTCAGAGAGGGCTTTGAAATATTAAAGATTGTTTTATACATTTGTATGACTGAATTTGTGCTCAAATCGCATTTCAGCAGCCGGTCAAATTTCCGCACAACACCGGTATTAACGTCAAGCGAATTTAGTCAGAACTCAGAACAGCATCACTGTGGTTGCCATGCACTTGTTTAATCGTTTTTGTGTGTGAAATTTCCCCACACTGGACTTTGTTTGAGCTTGTTTCATATTGAATAGTTCCACCCTCTTCGATTTGAAGTTAACACCCCTTACACGCCTCAATAATTTAATTGTCACCCTATGCGCCCTGCACAAGTTGGCAGACTGATAACTCCTTATCCCATAACCACACTGAAGAAGAGGGACTGTTCAACTCCGTTTACTGAGTCACTGGAGGTAGGTTAAAACTGAAAAAGCATCTGACCATTAATCAACACAATGTAAATCTTAAATCAGGCAGAGATAAGTCGGAATGAGGATGAGTCGGAACTTCCTGAAGCTCAATGGCAGAAAAACAGAGGCCCTGCTAGTTGGATCCAAAGCCACTATCCCTACCATCATGATTGATGGCTTCCCTGTGTCTCCTCCCAAGTCAAGAGCCTCAGAGTAATCCTCGACAACACTCTCTCCTTTGTCCCTCATATCAACTCCATAACTCGGACCGCATTCTTTCACCTCCGCAACATAGCCAGACTTCGCCCCTCCCTGTCTCAATCAGGTGCTGAAGTCCTGGTCCACGCATTTGTATCCTCATGGATTGATTATTGCAATGCTGTTCTTTCAGGCCTCCCCACCAAGCTACTAAATCTGCTACAAATAGTCCAGAATTTGGCTGCTCGTATCCTCATCCACACCAAGTCTAGTGACCACATCATCCCAACTCTCATCCAACTACACTGGCTCTCTGTTCAATACCACATTCAATTCAAAACTCTCCTGCTCACCTTCAAAGCCCTTCATAATTTGGCCCCCACATACCTGACCTACTTCAGGACTATACCCCCTCTCATTCCCTGCGCTCCTCATCGTCTGGCCTTCTGACCACCCCCCCCCTCTTCATGCCTCAGCACCATGGGTGCTAGGGCTTTCAGCTGTTCTGCACCCAGACCTTAGAACTGCCTTCCCCCACTTATCTGACACTTTATCATCATTCAAGTCTCAACTAAAAACTAATTTATTAAAATTGGCTTACTCACTGTAATTGCTCCCTTGTGCAGTGCCCGGCTGTCTCCCCTTGTTAATCAGTGTTTTCACTAATGTGCCATTATGCCGGTTTCCATTGTTGTTTCCTGCCCTACACCCCCTTTTGTATTGTAGCTCTGTTGCTGAATTACTTTTATTTTATATTTCATTTTCATTCATATTGTATATTGTAATTGTAATATTTATTGTAAGGTGACCTTGAGTGTCTTGAAAGGCGCCCTCAAATTAAATGTTTTAGAGACCGTCTTTGGCTCGAACGACTAACAAGTGTCTCCTAGCAGCAATGTGATGACATCACTCATAATCAAATGCTTCTTAAAGGCCAGAACACATTCGGGATAGGAATACACACGCGCCTTGACCAAAAGACGAGACGCTAACTGTTCAATTTAATCGTTTCATTTGAATCCCTTGATCGATTAAACTCTTAATGAAGATTAACACCCCTATTCAAAACAGTTCAATTCTTTTTTTATTATGAAGAGCTCTTCGTTTCCATGGCACAAAAGGGGGAATAAATAACAAAAACAAAATGGACCTAAAAACATCGGTATCGGCCAAATTGTTATTTTAAACATTGACATCGGCCGAAAATTTCAAGATCGGTGCATCCCCGTAATCATTACCCCTCTAATAATGCACAACATGGGTCAAAATGACCCGTGTTCATTTCCTATGGGATTTCATGCATAGCTGAGAGTTTCTTTGCTATATCTTTTGAAATCTAAATATTTCATAATTTATTATTCGACGTATTCATAACATTTCTTGTTTTTTATTACCACAAATCATTATATTAATTTTTCCTTTCTTACTCTGTGAACAAAAACTGTTTTTCTATTAGTACACAAGTTTATACAAGGTTCAAGAAAATTACCCATGTATGCAGATATGATTAATAAAATATTATAAGACATATTATAATGATCATTTGTTAAAATTATTATTTTAGAAGTGATTTGGACCAAACAATAATACATTTAATGTTTTAAATATGTTTATTTGTCACTTTGTGACTCATATCGTACACAGATTACTAATAACTGGCATTGACTTACTGATATTGAACTCTAGTGCACCTGTAGTGTAACTGTGGTAACTGTGAACTATGGTGAATAAAATAAAACAGATTAAATAAAATCACATGGGTACAGCGCAAATTGCCATCTCAGGGCTTGCATGCCTGACAAATGACACAAATGACAACTACATGTTTGTGCTTCTTGCACACAGGTCTGGAGCATTTTGAACACCAGCAGCTGACCTTTCTGTATTTGGTCAGATGTAGCACATCTCCTTCTTAACTTCACTCTCATGTCTGATATCTTCCTGTGGCTAGGTGGTGGCTGTGTTTTTATTTATTTATCCCACATCCTCCCATTACCATTGGGTGTAGTGGCAACATGACCATGGTAAGCCATGTGCCGAAGAAGGTAACGGCTGTTGTCCTCCTGAGCACCATTAATGATGACAAAGCTGTTAATGAAATCAGTGCGTGCCACACTTAATGCCTACCCCAGCTTAAGTACACAACACCCTGGTTATATGGGTGGTGTGACCAATGCATGGCTGCTATTCATTAAGTAGCTGGGCAAGAAGCTTGTTGTGCCACATATGACTAGCGCCCCACCTCCAAAAACATATTACAGAGGCAAGGGGTAGTTGTAGGATATAAAAATCTAAACACAGCCACCACCCAGCCATGGGAGGCTATCAGACAGGAGAGTCAAGTGAAGAAGAAGAAGAGCTGCTGGTATTCAAAGTGCACCAGACTTGTGTGCAAGAAGCACAAACATGTAGTTTGGTGTCATTTGGTGCATTTGTGAGGCATGTAAGCCCTGAAATGGCTATTTGCGCTGTTCCCATGCAATTTTATTTAAGCAGTTTTATTTCATTGTATTCGGTCACATTCACCACAGTTAACTACAGTTACACATCAGTTGCACCACAGATACACAACCATTCAATATCATAGTAATCGGTTATCAGTAATCTGTGTATGTTATGTGTCACCCAGTGACAAATAATCATATTTTAAATATTAAATGTATTATTGTGAGGTCCAAATCTCTGCTAAAATAAACATTTTAACAAAAATAATGATTATAATATGTTTTCATATTTTTAAATCACACTTGCATATATGGGTCATTTCTTGTAGTAATAGAAAAACGGTTTTTGTTCATAAAGTAATAAAGAAATTAATTAAATAATGATGATGTGTGGTAATAAAAAACAAGATATTTAATGAATACTTGGAATATTAAATGATGAAATAAATAGATTTCAAAAGACCCGTTTTGTGCATCAGAGGAGGTTTGCATAGCTTAATTGTGTATCAAAGGGTTAACATTCCTGATAAGATGTGGGGTGGTTGAGTCAGGTTTGAGTACAGATACAGATGGACAAACTAATTAACCTAAGTCGTGCAATGTCTCAGAGCTCACCAGACTCTGCGTTGTCCAGCTTGAGTCCTCGGCCCTTGTAGCTCAACTCTCCATCCCCAACATAGGTTTTGGAGAGAGCCTCTGCTAAAAGAGCAATATCCTCGGCGGCCATCCTGTTTCTATAGGAACAAGACCATAAAAAGACGGACAGGTGTCTTATGCTTCAACAGTCGATGTAGCATGTTTATAAAAACTGCAATGTTTGAAGAAACACTAGTAAACTTTATCCATCTACTGAAAATAATAACAAACGTTAAGCCAATGACCACGTGTAAAGGAAAAATGACAGAGGGGTTACAAGACGTGGGGGGCAGTCACTCTGGAGTCTTGTTCATCGAACTTAACGTTAAGCTAGCTAGCAACGTATGCTAAGACGTTAGCTTTATGTGAGTACATTTTCAAGCTCCACAGTTGAAACCCTGCGTGTTCGATGTCACATAAGTGAACCAACAAACAAATCAAAAATATCAAATTACCAACAAGTATGTTACTTTACCACTAAAATGTGTTAGGCTGCCGCTAGCTTGTTGATGGTGATCACGCTGCTTCTTCCGTACAGCGCGCCTACAGTTTGGTACGGTGTAGTATGACGTCAGTGTCTTCTTCTGTGGTGAGCTGCCTGTGTTGCACATGTCATGACATGTCCTCTGGCTCTGCTGTCTGTTCATTTCATCTTCCAGACAAACCCTGTTCAAGGGCATATTTTCAGACAGCATCTTGCTAGTATATCTTCTTTAACTAACTTAATACATGCAGCTGGGCAGAAAGCAGGGTCAGAAATACTAGTGGTGAGAGCTTACTAGAATATGTCCTGACAGGCTTACTATTTACCACCCTCTAGTGCCAAAGAAAGTGCTTACAAACTTACTTTTGCAGCATCGTTAGCCTGCTAACGGTTACAAGAAGTGCTGCTACTGTGTTAGGGCTCTCAGTCTCATGTTCCGTCCTGAAACCCATAACAGGACCATCGATCTCACAAATATGCGACTGGATTATTGATATTTTACTTAGTGTTGAGCAAATATAGCTAAGTAAAGGGCCCTACCAATCGGCAACGTTATTTGGGTGAGTAGCCAAGTTGCTAATTTTAGCTTAGATTCGTTAACGTAGCTAAGCTAGCGTTAACAGTTGTCAAAGAGTAAACCTCAAAATGGCCAGCCTGTGTATTGATGCTTTATAGCTTTTGATTCACGGATGTGTAGCCAGCTTTACTAGTTAGCTAGCAGGGGATTGCTCTTTATCTGTGATATTACAGTTAGTTGGCAAGCTGTGTAGCTAGCTAGTAAGTTAGCCTTCTTTTTTGGACTTGCTTAAACGCAAGACATGTAAACGTGTTTTGCACTTGTATGTCAATTGAATTGAACGTCAATGAATGATTCCATGTAGGTGCACTTACCAGCCATAATGTTAAATAATTGATACAATGACACGGCGAGGCTTGGGATTGCCAGTGCAAGGTGTTGTACTACCAGCCAAGTGAAGTAGCGTTAAACAAACATGTTTTGTTTACCTATCTTTGACATTAGTTGCATTCACAGCAACAGTTGTCTAACGGTAACGCTAACTAGGCTGCGTTGACGTTAGTAGCAGTTACACTCACTGCTCAGTGCTCACTCATAAATACCTGTGACTGTGGCTCATCTCTGGTTATTTTTACTCGAGCGCGAGGCTATATAGCATGTTATTTTTAGAAGGCCTCAAAATTGTAAGTAATTGTGGGTCGTTGCTATAAACTTAACGGTTCAGCCTTATAAATCGTTGTTTGTATCATTTGTGTATGCTTTTAAGCCATGGATCCCGAAAGACAGAAACGGAGGGAGGAGATCCAGAAGGCAATGTCCTTTATTCAGTAAGTTTATTTATTTATTTATTTTATTTATTTATTTTTTATTTTTTTTTATATATCTATCATTCCATGATATATATCACACTACTGACACACAGGTATTTTAACAGTTCTTTTGAGTCCACATTGGGATCATAACATATTCAAGCATGCACAGTAGATGTGCAATAGCCCGTCTTGTTGCAGATTTTCCTAAATCTATCGCCTTCTATCCACAGGTCCTCATTGCCCTTCCCTGAGCCTGAGGGTTATGAGGTAGGATTGGGTTACATCTGCTTTACTTTGGTTTTTATTTAGTATGTGTGTCCAAGTATGATCATTTCCCATAGGATTTTGTGGCAGGTTTTTGTAATTTGTCATTAACATAATCTCGGTCTTCATCCAATTTATTTTTTTCTCGCTCTTTTTCACTATACGTTATCCCTCTCCTGTTCCTTAGGGGTTTCTGACCCAGTTGGTGTGTAACTTGCTGGATGAGGGCAATACTGCATTCCGGGACGGGGATTGGCGCCAGGCAGCGCAATACTATGGCGAGGGGGTCAGTGTGGCGCGCTATGCCCAGGCCGAGGCTCTGGTCATCCCCCCGGACCTGCTAGAGAGCCTATATGTGAATAAGGCTGCCGCACACTACCACATAGTGAGTACACACAAGCTTTATTGTATCTACTATAGGTATAATTTGAGTTGGTTCACTGCACATCACAATCACACAGAAAACACTTGTACAAGTACTTTTTTAACAGCAGATGTTTAAAATGTACTATGGTCTTATTTGCCGTGCACTTACTGTGCAAATCCATCAAGCTAATAAAACCCATTTAAAGAAATTTGTGACCCTCATTCACAACACCCATCTCCTCTTTCCTCCTCTTTTCTCCATTCACTCAGGGAGAGTATGAGCGCAGCGTCCAAGACTGCGATAGTGCGCTGTGTGTGTCCGAGGGCTGCCGGAGGGCTCTTTACCGGAAGGCCTTGTGTCTCAGGGAGCTTGGGCGGCTCCGAGAGGCCTACGAGTGTGGTACCAAGTGCCTGCTCACCGCCCCACACGTGAGTCAAATCAATAACAATGTTATTATTAACTTTATTATGTACCGCTTAAAAGGAGATGGCCAACTGTTAATTTGAATTAATACTGCTCCAAAGTCTCTTAGCAAAACACTATCACCCGTGGTTTTGAGTCTAGTCTTGGAATATTTAGCATAGCTATGTTCGTCAACAGGGACTCACATGGCAGGTCTTTCCTTATCTGAGCTAACCATTTCTAGAACTTCAAATGAAGAAAATTACATCAGTTATAAGCCAACAGTTGATGTGTGTGTTGACTAATTGCAATTCTTGCATTCAGATTACAAGGAGACCGTTACAAATGTTAACAAGACCAAAATCTAAATATTGGTCAATCCCTTTGTATGTATGTCTGTGTGTCTCACAGGACAGGCAGGTGAGCGACCTGGCCCAGGAGCTGGCCAACAAGCTTGGCCTGAAGGTGCGTAAGGCCTACATCAGCCAGGTGGAGTCCACAGCACCAGGAGGGGAGAACCTTGGGGACAGCTCACAACCCACAGGAGAGGTATGATTGGTTGAGACACATAGTAACTGGAGAAAACGCAGCGTTCAATTGGACAATAGTTAAGAAGTTTTGTTTTTATTACAACAGACTGCGTCCAATGGGCTGGAGTCGTTATCTGACATCGGACCAGGTGTGGCAGCCTTCCAATGACACGCTACCACTGTATCACGTGGTATTGCTGACTGTTTTAACTTTTACCTTGAACTCCACCAATCAAGCCATCTGTCTGGTTCTCCTCCCTACATGGCCCCTCTTTCCTCCCTCTCTTAGCGGACCTGTCCAATGCCCAGTGTATCCCTGCGCCGTTGGCCACACCCATCCCTGTCAGCGACGAACCCACAACCCCCGTGGCGACGCCCTGCGCTGACCTATCCGAGAGCCCCAGCCAGTGCCACGCCCCCATGCCATACTCTGTGCCCGTGTCGGACGAATGTAGCAGCAGTGTGATCAACGATGAGATGGGCATGCTGGACTGCATCTCCAAGAAGGTCAGCGAGGTGAGAGAGGGAGGGAGCAGGAGGATAGACAGGATGGAGACGGACATGATGGAGGATGGGATTACAGGCTGACCTGAAAGCAGCCTAGTTGTCACCTCTGGTGACACTTACTATATAAAACCTTCTGACTCACATCTCATCCTCTGTCTTTCACCACAACAGAGTCCTGTCCAGGGGGCCATCCCAACCAACCTTCCCAATACGTCGGTAGGAATGAGGCCCCCCTACTCCCCCAGCCTGCCAGCCCCGTCTCCCCAGCTGCCCCCTGCCTTCTTCAGCTCCTCGGTCAGCCAGATGCCCACCTTGGAGCCCTACACCTCGCTGGCCCAGAGGGATCAGGGCTCCTCCACCCAGGCGCGGGACGCATTGGGTGCCTTCTCTCCCCTAACCGGGCCCGGGGAAGGAGAGGGAGAGATAGGGGGTGCGGCCGGAGCCGGTGGACTGGACTCTTTGTCCGAGTACACGCTGCCTGGTGAGTTTACTTTGTTAGGAAATGTATTCTGCATTTTTTGTTCACGATTTACAACTAGCTTGAATTCCTTGGGCCATTCCATCTCTTCTACATGTCTGGTTACTGAGATGAAATAGCCTGAAGCCTTTTCTTGCCATTATAAGTGATGTAAAAATCTAATCCCAAAGTTAATACATGGAAACTCTCAGACATTTTCATTAGTCAGGTGAACTGTACAAATAATTAAAACGTTAAGAAATACGTTACTTTGAATGTTATGTAATGTTAAACCTCTTTTGGATTCCTCAAGCATTGCTAATAACGCTAGCAGAAAACCATATTCTGAAAAATTTGAGGTCTGGTGTAAGATGTGTCAGGGTGGCCTAAAGAGGAGACTTGGCCAGTGTCTGTCATGTCAGATAGTGGGATTGCTAATTTCCCCAGAATTTCCTTTATTGAAGCTCAACATTTAAATGTGATGTCTCAGCACTTGAGATTACCCTGGTCAAACAACCCTGGATACAAACTCTTACGGCTGGGCTTGTTTTGGCTCCTGAAACCAGTGTGTGTCAGCAGTGTGTGGGTTTGGGGGTTGCGTGTACTTGTGTATGCGTTGATGTGTGTGTGTCAGCATCTGTGCTGTTTAGCCCTCGTGCTGTCTGACACTTCTGCGTCGTTGTGTGTCTGGTCTCCAGGGGGAAGAGTGTCTCACAACTTCATTCCTGGCATCCGCAACCACACCACTGCACACACGGTACGAAACTCTGCCACGCACACACACACACACAGAACCAACACACACAATAGTACGCCAGAAACGTTTTACATTTTCAAAATGGAGTTTCTGAAAAGTATGCTACTGTATATTTTATTAAGAGAACTGTTTAGAAAGAATATTGTTTAGTCTTTAGTCTAGAGTTTAGACACGGCTTGTCATTTTGGGCTTCTACTGCTCATTGATTTTGGCAGGACAGTACATTCTCCTCAAAATGTCTTGTTCCCCAATTTCAGATATTTCTTCACATTTGAAGAAATGTGTTAAGCTACGTAATGCAATATTAAAATTCTGCACCTGCAGTTCCATACTCGTACAACAGGCATTGTGATTTCGTTAACACAACAACTTGGTACAACTGTCAGTGATTCAAGGTTCTGACCATTCCAACCACATGCACATGCTTTCTCATTGTCCACAGAATGGTTCAGCAGGGACCAACCTCTCCTTGCTCTCCAGGAACCCCCTGGCAGCCACCCACGAGTTCCGCCAAGCCTGCCATGCCTGCTACAGCCGCATGGGTACACGTCTTTATCTTTCATATTTAATATTCGTTTTGTGCTAGGGGAACTCAAAGTCAACATATGTGGATGTCCAAAGCCTGCGCTCGCCCCGCTCGTCACTGTCCCTCTCTGAGAACAGCTAACCGTGTCCTGTAGTGAGTGACTGGCCCTGTCAGTCTAGATCATCTCAGTTCAGCCCTGCCGTGTGTCAAGGACACATGGTTTCCCTCTGTAATGGAGCTCTCTCCTCTCCGCCCCTCAGGTCCTCGCGTGATGGACTACCAGTACCAGCCCGAGGCGGCCCACCGCTGTAAGAGAGACGTGCTGCTGTGCCGCCTCAAAAACACGGACGACCCCGCCTGGAAGAGGGTCCGACCACGGCCCGCCAGGAACAACTTCCTGGGGGCCTTTGTGCTTTGCAAAGGTGTGTGTTCATTGTGTTTGGATTTGCATGTACGCATGTCACTATCTTATTATTGTTATTTTACGCTGGAAATCATCAAGGCGGATACATTACCGTATACATTCAATTAAACGGTTGTCGGTATCTGAAGATTATAAGGAGTTCAGGCTAATGCTCTGCCCATCATTATATTGTCTTTCTAACACACCCACCCCTCTCTCCTCGCTCACCCGCCTCAGAGGTGCAGGAGCGCCAGGAGTGCCAGTACGGGGAGAACTGCACCTTTGCCTACTGCCAGGAGGAGATTGACGTGTGGACCCAGGAGAGGAAGGGCGCGCTGAGCCGCGAGCTGCTCTTCGGCCCGCTGGGCAGCACCGAGCGGCGGGCGCTCAGCGTCACACGGCTGCTGCAGCTGCACATGGGCATGTTCATGTTCCTCTGTGAGGTGAGGGGAGGCTGGGGGACAAGGATACAGGCACACCAGGACTTTGGACTTAGTTCCCTAACCCAAGTTCATCAGTGAAGTGGGGTGAATGATAAACACAACAACACACGGTTGTGATAAAATATCCCAGAAATGGCGGTTAGGCAATCACTATCACATTGGATATAGAAATGTTATGTTTTTAATAATAATACATATAAAAGGTAATAAAAGGATAATAAACAGTTTTTCAATTTATGCCATGTGCAGTTCTTAACCGTTCTTAACCCCCCCACACCACCCCCACAGGAATGTTTTGACAGTAAACCTCGCATCATCAGCAAACGTAGCAAAGACAACCTGGCAGTGTGCTCCAACCTCACGGCGAGACACCCGTTTGACGACAACAAGTAGGTCCTTTTGTCCTCCGCGTTTCTCTCCCCCTCTAGTGTCCTCTTCTTCCCCACTCTCTCTGCTGTCTCTCTCCCATCTCACTCGTTGTCTCATGACACGGGCTGAACGCATTGGACCTCCCATGTACAGACGGATCCCATGTCAAATACCTCCAGGTCCTCGTAGTAGAACCGTCTCTCTCTGTCCTTGTGTCGTTCCACTACTCCCTTTGTTTTCTCTCACCCGTCTCACCCTTTGATCGTCTCTCCTCCAGGTGCCTGGTGCACGTGGTGCGGTCGGCCAACGTGCGCTACAGCAAGGTGCGGCCGCTGCACCCGCTCTGTCAGTTTGACGTGTGTCGCCACGAGGTGCGCTACGGCTGCCAGCGCGAGGACAGCTGCTCCTTCGCCCACTCGGTCATAGAGCTCAAGTGCTGGGTGCTGCAGCAGGACACAGGTACAACACGGCCACGCGAAACGGACCTGCACAGTTACTGAACAAGCCTCGAGACACACCCACACTCTTGTGCATTTTGCACGTTGTAAGATTTGCCTGTAATACCACCGACCAACGTCGAGAGGGGGAAAAGAAAGGCCTCAATAAAACCCTATGAACTTACTCACCCACGTTGCATGAACCGACATTACAGAATTAGTGTCGTCATTTATTCATGAAGATATGGGTGTTCGGGCCCACCACTAATTTGCGTCACCGCTTGTGTTGGGGTCCAGGGATCACCCACGAGGAGATGGTGCAGGAGTCCAAGAGACACTGGCACCGGCTGGAGCAGAACGCCCAGAGGCAGAAGGTGAGAGGCGGGGCACGGCCACCCGGGCTGACGTCACGTGCTTAGGGGTGGAGAAGATATTATATTTACTGATTCCTGATTGAAATGTTGAGGCGTTATCACGCAAAGATTGGCCAACAGAGGTTGGAGGACAGATAGCGAGTGATCAGGAATGTTGATGGCCACTTGTTTACTGTTCAGCCCGACTGATCTTGCCATCCTTCTCTTCTCGACCTTATCCGTGTTTTCTTTTTTTCCTCCTTTCCTTTTCTCCTCCTCCTCCTCTTTCAGCCTATGCACGTCCCGCACCAGAGCAGCAGTGGTATCGGTGGGGGAGGCGGAGGCTTGGGGGGAATGGGCGGAGGAGGAGGAGGTGGTGGGGGGGATTGTATGGGGGGAGGAGGCTCCATGGGAGGTGGGGTGCTAGGAGTCGGCGCAGGAGGGGGGAGGGGCCGGGGCCTGAACCTGAAGATGAAGTTTGTGTGCGGCCAGTGCTGGCGAGAGGGCCAGGTCAACGAGCCCGACAAGGCCCTCAAGTACTGCACGGCTAAAGCCCGGCACAGGTGAGAGACACCGTGGCCCCGGTTACATACGCAACACATTGGTGCTGTAAAAATGTGACATTTTTGTGCTTTTGTTGGCATAGAGGAGTAAAGAATAAGACGGGTAACTGATCTGAGAACCGTCCCTCTCTTTCTGATCACATAAACAAAGACGTGACCGCTTCTAAAGCAGGTGAACCTTCACAGCCCCCCCAGGACTGTTAGTCTGTCGACAGTGTTGCTGATGCGATGGCTCTCTCCCCCCTCCCTCCAGCTGGACTAAGGAGCGCCGGGTGCTGCTGGTGAAGTCCTTCGAGAAGAAGAAGTGGGTGGTGGTACGGCCGCTTCCCTTCTCGCGCACCTACCCACAGCAATATGACGTGAGTCCACCCTCCTCCTATTCCTCCCCACCCTCCTCCTATTCCTCCTCCGCCATTCCATTCCCCCAAGTTGACTCCTAGTTGCACGTGCGCTCCTGTCCCTCCTTTTCACGCTCCATTCCTTTAATTTGATCCCTCCCTCCCCTGGGGGCCTGACGGGCCTCGCCAATGAGGCAGGCAGCCAGTCAGAGCCGTCCATTCCCAGGCCTCTCACGTGCTAGCTACAGGTGACTAAGTGCTCTCGACCTGTGTCAGCAGCACCTCTTCCTCAGAAGCCATGGTAACCCTCTCCACCCCCATTCCTCTGTCCATGTAGCTACAGTGTAAGCCTTTTGTTCTTTTTGTCGCCGATGTTCACCTTTGGAACTAAAGTTCCTCGGGGTGTGTTTATGGAGGGGGGGTGGAGGTAGCTCGTGCTGAGCGAAGGGTATGGTGCACCTTCCAGCCCAGTCCAAACCTCAGCCCTTTGGAACAAATGTAACAGTCCATGCCTGCTTGATTAGCTCGGTTATGAAACACAACTAAAGGTAAAAAGGCCTATGTGTGACGCCAGGGCGTATTCAGTGTGTGCCCCTCCACCCCACCCCAGATGTGTGTCCACGTGATGAAGCAGAAGAAGTGCCACTACATCGGGAACTGCTCGTTTGCCCACAGCCTGGAGGAGAGAGACGTCTGGACCTACATGAAGAACAACAGCTGTAAGACCCCTCTGCTGAAGGGAACACTCTTTTTCTCTCTCTCTCTGGTATCTGGTCTCTCTCTCTCTCTCTCTCCCTCTCTCTCTGGTCTCCTGTTGTCTCCCTACCCCTTAAATCTGGACGTTGCCTCTCTCCTTCCCATTCCAAAGTGCTTCTGAGGATTCTTGTACAAACCCACTTGCAAAGGTCAATGAGTTCCACCTTCTTTCCTCTGTTTTTCCCAACAGTGAGGGACATGCAGCAGATGTATGACATGTGGCTTCAGCTGACCAATCAGAGCCGACGAACCGATGGAAGCCTCATGTCCCCACCCCCAGAAGAGAAACAGGTCACCATGACAACAGATTACGCTGAATCAATGGTGAGTGTTGGCAAAGTCCTGTCTCAGGGGTCATGTGTATGTGAGTTTGTGCATTTTTTCTTCATCCTAACAAGGTCAAATATGATGTTGAATCTTGTCTTCCAGACAAAATAAGATAACTTTTTTTTAGGTCAGCCAAATAAGATAAAATTGATTTTAGTTTTTTTGTCTGCACACTAGGCTGGGCGGCGGTTATCAGATGGTGATGATCTGTGAGTGATACCGGCCCCAGGAGAGGCAGATGGCCCCAGAACAGAGAGCACACACACACACACACACATACACACACACACACATACACACAACCAAGCTACTACATCCTATTGTCAAGCCAGTGTGAACCCTCTTAACCAGCCTTCTGCAGACCCAAATGACTGACTGACAACACACACACACACACACACACACACACACACACACACACACACACACATGCAATTGAGGCATCAATTCTCACACATTCAAAGTATCTTGAAAATGCCTCACACATCCGTACTCCAAACCCCAATGGGGCCTTTTAATCTGCTGCCATGTACTTCATTGACCCTCCACAACAGGTACGTGCATGAGAAGGCCACAACAATGATTGCTCTGTGTATTTAGAGAGGCTAGAAGAAAGGTTGTGGGACTGTGTTCTACCACCAAACCTACCCTCCTTCCCTACCGAGTGAGTTTCAAAGAGAGACAAATGGCTTGGTATGCCGTTGACCCGCGGGAGATGTCATTCACTATATTGTCTGCCACATTGGCAGGGCGCTATGAATGTAATAGCCTGCGTAGGCCTTTTGATGAAGAGAGATCCAAGCAATTAATCACGGGAGTGGAATGTATTTGGCCCCCCCGCCCCGAAGGCAAACTTGTGCAACGTTGAAATTGCCCCCCTCTCTCTCTCTCTTTAACGATAGACAGGAGGGTTGGTTACTTAATCAGACCAGCCAGTCCTACCTGCTGCCTGCTTAGACTTGTGCACGTGTGTCTTCCCCCGGCTGAGGCTCTGCACCCAGGCGTTGATTTGCACATGCCACAGTAAAATTTGAACAATATCTACGATGTGATATAAAATGCCCCTATGAAGTACCTGCAGAAGGAGTTTGATGCAAAGCTTTACTACTTTGAAACCTGTACTCCAAAATATGTAGCCCTAATGCACTGAGTTTGATCTGAAGCAGGCCAGTTGCATTTAATAATGACAGTGGGTGGACAACAGCAGACTAAGGGGGAGGTAATGGCAGTAGCACTTGGTCCTCTTTGCAGCTGCTTCTACACAGCAGCAGATGTGCTTCAAGTGTGAATGGCCTTAGTTGAACAGTAGCAGTGTTGGTGTCCATCGTAATAGTTGCCTTCAGAACAGAAAAAGTTCCTGTGTCGAATTAAAGATAAATTGTGGGCAGTTTTTTGCTATAATTCCATTTATATTAAATAGGTAACTGAGAGACGGAGGTTACTTGAGAGTTGCGGTGTAATCTGAGCCACACGAGAGAAGGTTTTTGGAAATATTGACAGGTATTAACGGCCATTTGTTTAACGAGTACAGATCCGATTTACTGCAGGATTAAAGACTTTCTGTTCTTATAAGAGCAGATCAGACTTTTGGTTAATTTTTGTGTTTAAAAGTTCTGGATATGAGCAGTTCTACCATGGTAACTCTCTTTGGTCATTATTTCACAGAGGAGTAATTGTACCCTCCCGTGTAATCCTCTGATACTAAACTTATGTTAGCTCCTGTAGAAAAACAACTAATAACTCAGCCTGGGAAAGAAATAGCTAAGCACCATATCATGTGCCTATTTACAACACATACAACAAATCCACACATAAACATGCACACACACTCACACACACACTCAATTGCAAGATTAAAAGACATTTTAAGAACTTTATTTGCCACTTTATGCTATCCTTTAGTAGACAAAAAGTGTGAAAGCAGTATGTCTATAGCTATATACATATGCGTTATATAAAAAAAATATTATAGCTACATATTTACAGATATTGGTATACTACTAATGATAATTGATAACTTAGCGGTTAAGCTTAATTAAATATATAACCCAAACCTTGTATTGATTATATAGAAAAACCTCTTGTTATTGAGCTATTACTATACAACATGTATCGCTGAACTAGATGACATAGTGATTTTTTTGTTGCTTCTGTGAGGGCCATTCCAGCCAGATTGTCAGAGGGAGGTTGGTTGATTAGTTTCAGGTAAAAGGGTTATAATGCCCTAGTGTTGGCTTAGTGAGAGATAATGGATTAAAATATTTTTCTGTGAAGAGTCAAGGACAGGGCCTGTTAAAGTTCAAACAACAAACGAAGGGTGAGCTAGCAAAATGTTATGAGACATGTTTTGTCGCTCTAAACAAGCCCCTAGCCTTTTCTCTCTGAATACCAAAAAGAAGGAATATGAGGGAAGTTAACATTTATATGCATCCACCTTGCTCTCAAGGATGAAAAGATTTATCATTGAGTGAGAGCATCGATAGAGGTGTGTTGATGAAACTAAACTAGGGAGGTCCTGGAATGGCCTGCGTATTTGCTTCACTGAGGGATTGTATTATTACTACTATTATGATGATGATGAATATGATGACGATATGATTGCGATCTATTATTACTATTTCTATTCCTCCTATATGCTATTGATATCCGTATTATGTTAATTGCTATGTATAACAAACTCTTTATATATGTATTCATGTATGAATATAATACTTCACAGTATACAGACGTCTATGTATGCTACCCAGGACGGTCCAGCAGGCTAGTAAGAAAGAAAGAAAGAACGAGACAGACAACTAGGTTAAACTGAAGCACAACGCTGCTTTGAAAGACTTCAGTCATGCAATGCTGCGCCTCTATAAGGCCCTATTGGTAGTTACACAGTAAACACTTCCAGCAAGCAAAAGGCTGATATTGGCTGTAGTAAACAGAGTATCATGCACACACAGCTAGGTAGTTTCAAATACTTAAAAATACCTAAATATTTATTTCATTTTATTTCTGTTGAGGAATCTGTCTGACACAGAAAGACGAGTCAGTTTATAGGAATGCGTTACCATTTGGAGTTCAGTACAGCTGTGCGCAAGAGTGACTCTTGTTTCTGACTTGCAGATATTATGCAGTTAGTGCTTAAAGAACCAATGTGTTTGAGTTGACCTAGCTCGGACAGAACTTGGCATACATGAACGTCTTTATTCAACAGTATAGCGCCTTATTCAATAACCTTTATCTATATAAAATGATACATAGCCCTATTGTATAATCCCACTCTCTATATGATACATATATCTGTGATTATAATTAGAAACCCTATAAGGTCATTAGATAAGAGACAGTGGCGGAGAGGTTTGTGGTTTTTCTCTGGTTTATGTCTGAAAGAGGTCAGAGTCTGACGATGATAGAAAAAACACAACGGGTCCCATATTGTTCTTGCATAATCTGGCCAGTTGAAGAGGTCTTATCAGAGAAGGGGGAGGCGGGTCGTAAAACTATGTCTGTTAGTCTTTTCTAAGTTCAATGTACTCCAGCAGAGAGCAACATTTGTGTGCCATGTTATCAGCAATGCCACCCTGTTGGGCCAATACAAGCAGGTGATGTTTATGTTTAACCCTTGGTCTAAGATGGTTTTCCTTACCTAAATGAGTGTCTCCATTTAACGACTTTGTGGAGGATCAGTCCTTTAGGGTTGTGAGATTCGGCCAGTTTCATTGTATAGGAGATCTGCAACACTCGCAAACCACTTGTGTGAACATCGTACCTGAAGAACGTGTTGCAGTCAGAGATAAAGGTGGTACCAAAAGGGTGATTTGAACATGGCCTAAATTATCGCTTGGCCAGCTCTCCAGCTCACGAAGCGGTGCCATTTGTCAACATGGCTGTTATTGATAGCCATTGTTTTAGAGACAGCAGGGATTACAGTTTTTACATACTGTTGTGTCAAAGGGTTAACCTGCTGTCAAGAGGTCAAAAGGAACAGACGGGAAACTGGTCAGATTTTACAGCTCTTACTAAACCGATCCGAAGTTCTGTCTCACATGGCACATTCATAATTTTTGTTTGGTGTAGTTTAAAGTGCAAATATCTACCTGACTTACTCATCTGGCGGTCAACATCACAATGGTCTTAGAGTGCTATTACAACATTGATGTCTTGGTTTGCTAAGGTCTATAAACAAAGGCCTGGTTGTAAGACTCTTAATCAGGGTAGAAATATGTCTCAGTCAGATGATTGTCCTTATCAGGAACTTGGCAATTGGTCGACTTGAGAAGATACATTCTTTTAAATGTTTCCGCCTCAGTTAATGTCACCCACACATGCCTTGCAAAAGAAAATAGATATAACAGGCAATATTTTGTACTCGCATACATCCTCTCTTCTGCACTTAATATGAACTTCAAATTCATTCGACTGTATTTGAATTCCACATTTACTTTTGATGTATCACTTCACTGATGGATTTTTTAACACCTATGATAGAGAAACCAGGGTTTAGAAGGGAAAAAGGCCTTTTTGTACTGTATGTTTACATTTTGTTGTTTTGTTATGATTCTTCTGTGTTTGTATTTTTCCTGTTTTTTTTTCTGGTTGGAAGTGATTCCTGATCACACAAGTGGACCAAATCTCTTGGATGCGTTTAACAATAAACCGTTTTAGAAAGGAATGTGTATTTGTTTTCAATATTTCAGAAATATGGATGTGTTCACATTTGGGTAATTTTAATATTCAAGACATGATACTAACATGAATCCACATTACATTTGTGATGACTAGCACCACTTTATCCTTGACCAAATATGCTGCTTTAGCCTGGTTCTCTTGTAAGTCTGTCACTTTCGCTCTTACTTATAAGGAAATGTTGAAAGAGTATAAAGACCATGATTATGGCGCCACAAGTAACAATTATAATTATTGTTATTCGTGTATCACATCTCATACAACAAGTGCAGCTCAATGTGCGTTGCATGACCGAATACAAACTAAACAAAACTATGACAGTTGTCTGAAGTGGGAGGAAGTTAGTGTCTCAACACGTCTAAAGTGATGCAGCTATGTGTATGTCTGGTCATCGGTGCTCCATAAAACATCTATCAACAAAGTGAATCAATAGAAGGTCAGGAATGTGTTCGCATAATAACTAATACTGTAGTATTTGAGAGATCCCATTGCTTTTTGTAATATATTGAAAAAAATACATTTTGAGTCTTCTTCCAATAACTTTCGCTGGAACCATCCACGCGATTTTTTTTCCACTTGAGATAACTTGCACGAAACGAACTGGGATTGGTCATCTGGATTCTAATGGACAGCAGATCAGAAAGACCTGTCTCCATTGCTTCTGTCGTAGAAACAAACAAGCTTACGATTGGGTAGACAACCAAAGCAAGGTTATAAGCTGTTGAGGGGGCGTGATCCGTTAAGTAACTTGTATTTTTTATCACTAACCTGGCTGTGGGGAAAAGTTAAGTATTCCCATGTGGTTGTGAAAATTGAGTTTTACGTGTGAGCCTTATTTCCACACTGGGACCGCTTAACAGCTCTGCCTTTTTAATTCTTTTTAGATAATAAATTGGCCTGCATCGGGTGATTTTAATCATCTGCACAACAAACTTTCTTATATCTTAGAAGTCTAGGAAGATGTCTTCAGAGATTCCGGAGATTTTCAAAGCTCTTCTAGAGTATCCATTCTCTGTCCCTACATTTGCAGATAACGGTAAGAATTTTAATATTTACTTTTTTAAAACTACGCATGTGTTACGTAACCAATGACCAAGGAACCATGACAGAAAAAAGGTTGAATTATTAAATTAAAATATTTAGTTGCTGAAAGGCGCACTAAACACATTTAATTATTTGAATATTGTTGATCTGTTGCAGTATAATAAAAAGCAAATGAAAGGTATTTGCTTAGTGTTTTTAACAATTTTGTTACTGCTTTTTGTATTTCTTAAAAGGGTCGGTCGTTTCACTTTCAAACACGCTTATTTTTATATTTTTGTTGTTAGTCAGTGTACCGTTGTTTGGTTTTATTAAAGAAATTAGTTGAGTCGTCGGTTAAGTATTGGTAGTCTAAGCAAATAATAAATCCTAAAAAATAAATAATCCTTTACGGACGTGAGAGGATTAGATGAACGGACCCAGTATAGGAATATGCCCTGCTTCCCAGCTTTATGACTTGGTATGCTATAAAACACAGTCATGTTCCAGTTGAGTACTGACTTAAAATATGATATGTATTTTACTTCAATTATCATCTTATTGATTCACTTTATTCAATGAAGAGATTATATAAGGCATGTCCGTCTTTTGATGGGGCCCGTCATTATTGCCTCACTTTGCCCATATGCCCTACAGTAATTCCACATGTCAGAGTTGATTACAAACAAAAATTCTAAATCTGATAAAAATTATTCCATATTGCCACTCATGTTGGACAAAGGTTCTATAGCCTGTCAATTAGTGGAGTATAGGTGGTGGTAGGATTTAAATCTCGTCACTAGATGGCTCTGCGTCCCAGCTATGAAATGTGCATGTGGGTCATACGTTATAAGTGATATTGGATTGAAGTAATGTAATTACTACAAGAGGTTTATGTTGGCACCATTTACAAGATTTTGACTAATAAGTTGGGCAAGTAACAACCATGGCTTTGCACTGATGTGATCCTGTTAATATGCAAATCCCCCATTATCACAGCCTCAACGTGATTGTCTCCGCATGAGTTAAAGGATGCCACTGCGTTTTTTTGGGCAATGTTATGTTATTACAGAAGAAGGACATATTAATTTTCCATGTGAGGGTTTGGTGGTCATAGTAGGCCCCTGTCAGAGTGTTTGGAGATCAATTCATTTCTTCTTAAAATTTTGAAACTGTTCTTTGGACTTGATGTAAATCATGTAATGAATCCAAACCTTATAGAACAGGAACAGGAGCTGGACAAAATTGGTTCCTTAAACTAGTCTCAAAGAAGACATTGAGGCTGAAGTCTTCACACTGTTGGAGCACATTTACAACAGAATGACAACAGGAATGTTTATTTGCTCTGGTGTAGACGAAGGGGTGCAAAAAAAAGCAAAGTCATGCTGGCAGTGTTGGTGAGATATTGCCAGCACAACCTCGCTGTCTGCCATTCACATGATCTAAGTGAGTGTGTCTACAACTGCTGCAATCTATGCCTGTAATGCCTTTGTAATGTTCAGCATGTGTGACCTCTGTGTGCCCTCTCTTCAGGAACAACATCGGCACATATGAGAAATATCATAGCCTGCCTATGACTTATTCTATTTTAAGCCAGGGTCATTGCTAAACCTTATCATAATTTCAAGATGGACTTAATCAATAGGTGGGTTCATCTAAAGAAAAAGAACAGGAAGCATTGAAGTACATTTTGAAGCTAGCCTGAAAGAACATCAGTCAGACTGGCAGTGTCGACTAATTGTGATTCCGTGTTCCCCGTGGTGCGCACTGCGGTTGCATTAAAGTGGTGGTTAATGTCTTTTTCAGAGGGCTACACAGAGAAAGATCATTTGTCAGACAATCAAGGAAATGAGGACGACAAGGAAGAGCATGACTACAGTGAAGGGGTCTGGGTGTGGCTGTTCCTTTCTATAGTGGTGGATGATTTTCGAATGTTTCATTTGATGAAACGATAGCACTAGATCATCGGGTGATGTTGAAGTGCAGTGACCTATTATTCACTGGGCATGAAACTGGACCTACGCGTTGACGCTGTGCACCCTACACCTTGCTTCTGTTCTTTTAACCTGGTTGGTTGTTTACATTGATGTTTTTAAAGCGACATTACCTCTGTACTTGCCTTATAGTAGGCAGCTCGGCAGCTTCAATAGATTCACCATTACCACAAATACTTTAATTTGACCATAAATAATACCAATTAGAAGAAATAAAAGATGTGGTAAAATAGCGCCATCTGCCCTAATTATAAAAAGCACCAAATACAGCCGATCGATGCCCAATGTGTTTGCAGCAGACCCGCCCTTCGTGTGATTCACACAGCTATAGGGCATTGAGTGACGTGCACATGTGCTGACATGTGAGTTGATCTGAGCGCAGTGAGGAAGAACATTTGGGCAGGGGGTGTTCATCTATGACCGATAAAAGTGAAGTAAACTTTGACTAACCATAATAGCACGTAGGCATATTTGCAATATGCTCGGCTGTACTAGCTGGTTGCAAGATGATGCTTAGGTTGTTCAGATAGCGCACCTGATACGGGTAAATTCTTACTTTATCCTGCGTGAATTTCTTACAAAATAATTTAATATTCTGTGTCTACTGTTCTTAAATGTATTTAGCCTAACACACGTATGTGGTCAGCCAATGGGCTTTCTGCTTTGATACATTATCCCCATTGGTCTGTCTTTACATTTCTGGCCTATTGGTTAATATTAACGAAGTGAAAGAAGATAGTTCTTAGTTCTCATTGGTCGATGAGGCAGGCTCTGCGAAGAGGGTTTTCCCTTTTGCGTAACCGGACAATGAGTGTACTGCTTCGTGGCGCGTCGTTACATTGTGTACTTTCGTGGATTTTACAGAGACTGTCTTACTAAGTCTTACCAGTCTTTGAGAAAATTGTTTATTTCCGCATTCGTTTCTAGCATCTCAAATTGGACTGTTTGACGATTTTTTCACCAGCAATTGGGTAACTATAGGCTTGTCTGACAAATGTCTGAAGAGCCGATTACCATCACAATGGAAACTTCCATGAGTGCACTGGGTTCATTCCCTGTTGTTTTAAAGAAAATAATGGAAATGCCACCACCGAATTTGCTCGAGGACGACGATGGTAAGTTTAGATGCTGCTAGTCCACGGTAAACAAAGTCTAAGTGTGCAGAAGTAGACCGTTTGTCCTTCGTTTTGTTGATAGTAACTTTCGAGTGTTTCTGTTGGGAGTCTCTACAAACTTTTGTTTAGGTTTAATTAACCCATATTGCATATATATGCAATTCATTCTCGCCCGCAGCGTGTGTCATGGGCCTGTGAATTCGTCTCTGGCACGCTACACAAACATGCCTTCCCTACCCTCTTATGTCATTCGTCCAGTCTGCCTTATTTCCAAGTGTGTTGTCAGTAGTCATTTTCTTGTCTTTTTAGTCCTGGAATATATGTTATTACTGAGTGTGCACTGGCTTCTTCCTACGGATTCTATAAGAACTGCAAGTCCACGATGGTTGTTTGACAATGAAAATTTGTGTTTTGCCTATATGTAGAGAATGACAAAGATAAACTGTTTCTGGGTGAAAATGCTGACCTGGGAGGAGGGGATATCAGCATGGGCTCTGCAGCCCTGACACCTGCCATCTGGGACAAGACCATCCCATACGATGGCGAGACCTTCCACCTGGAGTACATGGACCTGGAGGAGTTTCTCATGGAGAATGGAATTCCCACCTCTGGGGAGCAAGACTCTCCAAAAACCAAGGATGGAATCACACTGGAGAAGGCAGAACAGCAAGCCATCACCACCCCCCCTCAGGCTGTCCGTGCCAAAGCCCCAGTGTCTCTGCTACCCATCCTGGAGCTGGACCAGTGTGAGGAAGAAGTGGTCACCGTCACCAGCGCTGAGATCAACTCTAACCATGGTAAGTAGGGGTGGAAACGGGAAAAGGACAAGATGAAGTGAGATCCATTCAAGGATGAAAAGGTCTACTTGAGAAACTGTGAGAGGCAGTCTAGAAGTTTTGAACAATTCCCTGGATGGCTGGCCAAGTTTATAGTTTGAGTCGAGGCCTTAAACTAGTTTACCCTTAGTAATGGCTTTTAAAATGGGGAACACCGATGCATTATTTCATGGAGGCATTATTTTAGTTATTACCTATATGACAGTTGAACATAGTGTCACCTTGAAAGTTGACAACCCCCACATGTTATGTTAAGGAGTAGAGTGTCTGTATAAATAGAGTGAGTGAGGCCTGGCTGAGGACTATAGAAGTTATTTAAGGCCGACAGTTTACAAGTTCTCCCAGGGAAATTATACATTTAAAATCTTTCTGCTGAACAATTATCTTACTACGTAGATCGGGAATGCTTGTTTCTGCCTTGCATTGTGTACATTTCCTCTTGAAATGGCTCTAACATGCAAGTCAGTGTGCACATCTGTGTGTGGCCAGACAAGTCAACAAGCTGACTCTTAAACTCAATGACACCTCTATCACTAATACTTGGTGTTTAAAAATGAGGCACAGCCCTAAGTTTAGGTTTGTGGCATTGTGATAGACTCCTCATAGTCAGTTGACCTTGACTTGGCAGATTTCCATAATCATGAAAGCCATAGGCAGGAAGATGCATCTACTCTTGAAGTGATAGTAATTGTTCTGTCAAGTTTTGTGACGTGCATGTAGGAACTAGGAAGTCAAAAGAAACTCCTTGTCATGTGTAGCTGAAATGGGATCTGCCTACATTTGGGTTCTTTCTTGATTGACTGGTGTCTTTCGTAGTAGCAAAGACATCGTATTAGTAGATTATCCAACAGGATTACTTAGGCAAATTAGGTATTTTACAAGCAAGGTGCAACAGTCGTTTTGGAAACCCTCACTAGTAGACGAGAGCGTAACCTGGTTCTCCATTCTTTGCCTCACCCAGAGGAGAGCGATGCGGACAGCGACACCCCGGAGCCAGAGGACCCAGATGAGATTGAGATTGAGGTTAACTTTGAGCCAGACCCAACTGACTTGGTCCTGTCTAGCGTTCCTGGAGGAGAGTTGTTCAACCCGCGCAAGCACAAGTTCTCTGACGAGGACCTTAAGCCCCAGCCCATGATCAAGAAGGCCAAGAAGGTGTTTGTGCCCGAGGAGCAGAAGGTAAGTCCAGCATTGAGAACTGTATGGCGAGCCGTATGGGTCTCAACCCTTTCTTTAGAAAAAAATCTGGAAACTTTGACTGTTGAATCAATTTATTTAACCATCTGCTAAAGTGGTGGAAGGCTTACTCTCAAGAAATGAAAAATGTATTTACTTTCGCCTTTCTCCTCATTTGCTTTTATTTTTGTTGGCGCCGTTATTTTTGTGCGACACCAGGATGACAAGTACTGGCAGCGGAGGAAGAAGAACAACGTTGCCGCCAAGCGCTCCCGTGACGCTCGCCGGTTAAAGGAGAACCAGATCACTGTCCGGGCAGCGTTCCTCGAGAGGGAGAACACAGTGCTCCGACAGGAGGTCGCCGAGCTACGGAAGGACTTTGGCCGCACCAAGAATGTCGTGAGCCGCTACGAGGCCAAATATGGGGCACTGTAAGGAACCACAAACGCCATTCTGCCTTCACTTTGTTTGCATCCATTTGTCTTTTTGCCACTTCATGTGGAATCTAGACATTGTTTTGGTTTATTACCCAATTGTTAGATGACATTGCTATGACATTACACTGCAGATGGAGAGGGCAGAGAATATAAACCACACCTCAAACACAACTATATTATTACCGATAGACTTAATGATGGATAATTAAAGTTTCTCAAACATTTGAATAAATACGCTGATTTGACCTATTTATGCGTATTACCAATGAGATGTATAGTGGGAGTCCGGAGATTTTTACATACATCATGCGTTTTCATTTTGTGTCCTGCTTGAAGTAAAGCCCCCTTCCCTCTTACTTTCCGTTGTGATTTCATCCTCTTTCTCTTTTTTTCAAGTGCACCGCTGGAAGATGAGTAGACTCATTGATTTATAGATTTATTTGTGGATGTTCAAATTGAATGAATAAATAAATCAATTAGTTGAATGGTTCGTGGAGAGGAGATATGGATCAGATGAAGACGAACGTATGTGCGTAAGAGTTTAAGAGTAAAATGGTGTGGCCCTGTAAATATTATGGAATTTTACCACACCACTCTTGATGTTTTAAATGGCTTTTTTATTTAGACATTATTTCAAAACCTTTATGAATAGGAAGTAGTGAGTGGAAAATGTAAGTGGTTCTTTCAATGCATCACAATAGGAATGTGTAATTTGCTCATTTTCTACACCATTAGCCAATTAACAGGTAGTTGCAGACATGTTATCGTAGGATGCAGTGAGTATGTTTTTACGGTTGGGGTTGGTTGATATGAGGTAGACATAAGATTTGTATGTTCTTGAGTATAACAAAGGCTTTGTCTAGGTCCATGTTTAGAATTGTTCTGATTGCAATACTTTTGACACATTTTTTCGGGGTTAATAGTTCAATTTCCTGAAATATTATTGTTGAGAGCTGCTCCTGTCTTAATTGTCAGATATATGCGAATATATTATATGGTAATGTATAAGGCTGTATCTTCTCTGGGAAAAAATTAAAGCAGAACGATATAAGTCCAATAATGGTTTATTTAGGGACCTACATTGGAACAACCAAAAACATTGCACTTTTAGATCTACTAAGTAAGTGCTCACAATTTTAATGATTTTTGCTAACGTATCAAGTCCCTGCCTCACTGTTGCTCTTGTCCAGTGCTGTGGATATTTGTTTGTGGAGACCGGTTGTTACATTGGGATGACAAACCATCCTTTAGAGTCCACTTGTGCATGTATATATTTGCAGTTATGTTTTGTAGCCTTGTATGGATTTCAAACATGTAATACACTATTGTGGAAGCCAGATTTGTGCATATATCTCGTACCTGAGCTTTTTAATCTTTTTCTGTGTACGTGTTTTCAACCAAACTTTGATAATCATTCAGAACCTCTCCTGTTTACCAACTCCAGAACTTATTTTGCAAGCTGTTGATTCAAGTTCTTTGGGATCTATAGCCATGTGTTTCAGAACCATCTCACTTACTCTTAGTGGGTGGAAGACAGAATACAATGTAGTCAGGCTCTGCACTGAGCCTAACACATCCAAGTGACCTCACAGACAACCTCACACACTTGACCATAGCTATGGTTGAAAATATGTATTTCAGGGCTTTTGATTATTTTCAGAAATCTGGGAAGTCTTGTGAAGTGTATTTTGAACACTTCCAACAGGAATGTAAACTCTATAAAGTATATCATTGAGCACCTCCTTAATATTTTGTAATACAAAAGAAACCAAACACATTTTATTTTGTAGTCAAATGTTTGTTCTTATGTCCTGTAGTAACTAAGATCCGATGTCAATGTCAGATATCTTGCAATCTAAAAAAAAAACAACAGCAAAAAAACTCTACCAACCAATACATTTTCAAGCTAATGGTTTGTGTGACCCACTCCATTTTTCAGAAGGAGAAATATGGCAAAGGTCCTCGCAACTAAATTACTCACATTTTTTGCGTGAATTATTTTTAGTTCATGATATCGATCTTTTTTATCACCTTGACCTCTTATTAGTTCAACAGAGGTCAAGAAGACTTAACCTAATGGACTTTATGTTTATATCTCAAGATGTCTGATCTTGTATTGAGAATAAAAGGGATGCAATCTGAGTGATTTGGGTGGCATAATAATCCCATGAACTAAGTTTAGTGAGTAAACACAACCTTCCTCTTTTTATTTTTCTTATTGTATGTCTATGGAAGTACATATAAAATAGTATCTGCAACAAAGAATTATTGAATAATTCTTAAAGGTCTGTACCATGTAAAAAAAAGCATTTAGTTTATAGATAGCTCTATGTTTTGACTTATATATTAATAAAGCATTGTTGAAATATTGAGAACCGAGTTCCAGTGTTTTTACTTTCTGCTTGCCTTGCAGTATATTTTTGTTAAAAAAAAAAAAAAACACAGTTCCCACCTTTCTGCATCGTGTTGTGCGATGAACATTGTAAACTGTTACAATGATAGCATGAACCAGAACCACTAATATCTATAAAGAAACAATGGCTTAAAGTCCAACACATTTTCTGTAGATTCACTTGTTTAGTACTGTATTTGTTCTTATATTAGCTCAGAATTCAGGGCATGCGAAGAGTTGTGTAAGGCTCATTAAATCTTGCATAAGAGTGGGGCAAAGTGTAAAACTGCGCCACCTGGTGGTTTACATTGTGGGTTACGCAAATAATAAAAAGAATGGTATTAAAATACAGACTGTAAATGAGCATTAACAAAACACACTTGTGATATAAAACAACTGAAAACTATGGGGTCATTATTGTAGCAAAACTATTGCAAATCCGAGTAGAGTTGTGTATCTGTATCTCAATCCGTGCGGTCGTAATCAGATTGACAAACGTGTACTGAGACTTGTGAATGTGTACAGGGATCTGCAAATGCATATTCCAAATCCGTGCGTCCGTAATCAGGTTCGTTAGTCAAGTGTATGTAAAGAATATCCGTCTGCATTCAGATTTGCAAATGTATTGAGATGCTGTGATAGCCCTTTTGGTTCAAGGTGCCAGACACTGCAAGTAGCCGACTCAGGTTCCAGCAAGAGCCCCAGACCATCATGCTTCCTCCTCCATGTTTAACAGTTGGTGTCACAGACTGAGGAAATAGCCTTTTGCCTACTATACAGCGCTCAAAAATCCCTGCGTGATGAACCAAAAATTTCTATTTTGAATAATCGGTCTAGTCTTCTAGTCTTCAGTAGTCCACCGGCAGGGCTTCATGGCCCAGGCAAGCCCCTTTCTCTTATTTTGCCTTCCTAGCAATTTTTTTTACTGCCACTGGACCTGCAGCTTGAAGTCTTCTTTTCACAGTTGAAACTGAGACTTGCATATCTCGACCAGTGTTAAGCTGTGCTTGAAGCTCTTGGCCTGTGAGCCGCCTATCACTGTTGACTCTCAGAAACGTGTCTTCAGATTCTGTTGTAGCTTTGGGTCTGCCAGACCTCTTCCTGTCAGAGTTTTCTCCTGTTTCCAAGCGTCTTTTGATGGTGTAGGAAACAGCACTCATTTACACCTTGGCTTTCTTTGCGATTTCTTATAAGGAAAGACCTCCACTTTTATTTATATGAGGGTCTATCTGTCTTCCTTTGGCTTTTTCTAACTATTATTATAGCAATATACTACTTCCTGCAGTGCAATATTGTCAAAATTGTGGCTTTAGTGCATGTAATAACAGTCTGTTCCAACACTGTTTTTCTACAGACAGGATGTTTGGAATCAAGTAAAAAACAAAAGTTAGGACACGAATTGGAATTGTTGGCATCAACTTTCAGGACTTAATTTACCTACATTGCTACTGAACAGGTGTACATACTTGTTCCCTGAAAATTGAATTTTTTATAACTCTTAATATTTACATTATTTTAAAGTTTTTGCTAACCAAAACCTTACCTCAAGCAGTTTACCCATACCTTGGTACCATTTTAGGTTTTTCACAGGACTTGAACTGCATACAGTTCAATAAATAGTTTAAACAAAAAATCGAGGTCTTCTAATACTTTTGACTGGTAGTGTACATCTTGTTTATGTAGTTACATATAACCACCATTGACTGCAATTACAGTTGTGAGTCTTATGGGGTAAGTCTTTACCAGCATTGCACTTTGAAATACTGAAATTATTCTTGGCAAAAATTGCTCAAGCTTTCAGATCTATATTAGGTTACTCATTTTGAAAAACATGTAGATTTTTTTGGTTGTAACAATACAAAATTATGTAATTTCCCAATGTTAATACATATGCAAGTGTATGTTTATAAAATTGATTTGGTTGGTTCAATAAAATTAATATGGCAGATAAAGTAAGTCACCAAGCTATGGCATAAAAAAAAAAAACGAAACGCTTTATTGCAAAGTCAAAACATAGTCGGCAAAATAAACAAGAAAGTAAGAAACTCTTCCAAAAGAATAACTGCAGCAAAGCACTGAAGGCTGGCCATCTTCACCTCTTTTTGAAGCCATATTTTTTTCTTTCATAGAACAGATCTGTTTTTGAGCTTCCCAGGTTCACAATCTTAGGGCAGCCGTCACGCTGTGAAAAAATAAAACAAGAATTTGAGTTACTTAAAACATCTTTTTAACTAATAGGCTATATACTGGTACTGCCAACTTGGTTGACACCATTTTTAATTTAATGGAAAAAAAGTTGGCTGTACTGTATATTATCATACATATAAGAAAAGAAGAAAAACTTTGCTGTACATGAGTGTTGAATAACTGTCTCTACTCAGCAATTCTATTTTGGCATAACAAAGAAAAGGACTGTAATGCAAAGTCACATGTCCAATGGACTGAATCTAGTCATACACTGCTTTACAGTTTTGTTTAGGGCTACGTATTGCCATCCAATGGTGTTTTTCCAATTGTTTAATAAAGTCCACTGCTATACCTTTCAAGCGTTAGATAGTGGTTTGATAATGCATAAGCTGGCTTTAATCGCCTTTTACAAGATGCTTGAGTCAAGCCCTGCACAGGACTGTGATTCATCAGACTGTGACTCCGATTTCAGCCCTGTGTAGGATCATGAAAACCCTGATTATTATTTAGTAGTTCGGTCCTTTTAATTCTAAGAACATACCAAATGTTATAAAATCTGTAATTTATGGCCAAATATAACTGGTCTTGTCTGCAATGAATGAATGAATGAATGAATGAATATATTTATATATATGCTGTCAACCACTTTATATTAATAGCAACAACTTTGCTGCAACTATGTGATGTCAATGTATATGCAAACAGTTAAATTTAACTAATTATCTGTTTTCCTACAGTGTGCAGAATGTACACAAGCCACTCTCAGGTAATAAACAGTCCAGTGCAGAGCTAGCTTGAGGTGAGCTTCTTTACTAGGAGGGAAGACAGCCTACTATTTGTGCTACGGACACATTCACACGGTACACAAAGCCGGCAAAAGGCTGGCAACTGTCTGAAATCTGAAAGGGGTTTGTGAAAACAGATTGTTGATGAATTTACTCACATCTTTCTCTTGGATGGTGCATTCTTTGCAATAATAAGCATCAGAGACCCCGGGTCCCCCACAAATGACACACCGTCCCTGGTAGGAGCCATAGTTACACTCGTCACAGATTCGAACAAGCGTACAAGGCCTTACATAGGAATCACAGATGACACACTTTCCATCACCTGGGAAAGGAGGACAATGAGAAAGCCAAGATATTAGGGGCACGTGAAAGGAAGAATAAGGATATAAATGGTTGAAATAGGAGGAGAGAACAGCGGGGAAAAACAGAATCAATATAACGCTAAAATATGTCAGAATCTATTTAAGACAAGTGATCCAGTGTACCGTCAAGTCTTGGTTTTTAGTTCACGTACTGAATAAAAGGTATTACATTGAACACTTACATTTCTCGCACAATCTCCCGATAGCTGCAAATGAAAAAAAAACGGAATAAAAACAGTTTATAAAGTGCTAGGTAGCATGATGTACAAACGTTTTACTATCACAAAGTCAAAGAAAGTCGAACTCTTCTCGGACAGCAAGTTTCGCTTTAACAGAAGAATGAGGGGACACTACACTAGACGTACTTCATACAATTTAGAATTTTTCGCGTTTTACTAGTTCATTCCGTAAGAAGGTGCTGACTCTTCATCTTCATACTTACTAGGCCTATGCTAGCTGGCTAACAAAAATGCAAGGCAGGCAACACCTACAATGAATGAATGAGGTGATTTCACGCTATCACGTAAATGTACTTGCTAACTAGCATGCTAGTACTAGTACTGGCTAGTAATCTACGATTGAGAAGCCACAAAATATCAAATACACCCATAAATGCAACATATACACTTAACAGTCACCAAACGCCATATGCAGTTCCAACTTATTGTACGAACTAAAACTTACCGACACCAGCTTGTTTTCTGCAAAATATCAAATCCGGATGATGTTTAGCCATTGTTGCTAGCAAACGCAAATCGAGCGCTGGTTGTGTTAAACTTTCAACTTTGAACCCCCCACTACCCCTCACGCCGGATTTTTGTCTACTTGTTTTATTTTATTTTTTTAAATACACTTTTATTAAGTATTTATTTATGCAAATATGACTTGTTTCTTTAATATGCTAAAATAGGTTGTAACGTAGTAAGTGTTAATATTGGGCTAATTTAGTGCTGGCTAAAGGAGAGCTAAGTAAGAGAAACAACAATGAAATACAATTATTTTGCTATTATTAATAATAATAATAATAATAATAATAATAATAATAATAAAGTATAATAGTACCTTAGGACATTATATTAAATAGCCATTTTTAAAAAAAAAAATTAAGAAAAAGAAGATCACTTTGATAAATAAATACAAATCTGCTTGTGCCAACCGTTATCTTTATGCTATGGGTTTATGTTAATAACCGGGCTCATTAATCACCAAAGCCAAATCTTGCCAATCAAACCATTGACCAGGTCGCCATGTCCTGATTCCTCCAGCGTTGAATGAACTGATTATCAATAGATTTCTTCTTGCACACTGTAATGAAATGAATGCAATCGGAATGAAAAAAATCGTGGTTCAGTTCAGTCCTCTTGACATTTCAATAGCCTATTTAACACTAATTGTTTCTGCCACCACACCAGGTACATCTCCCGCGAAACTGACGATTTGCTTTATGGTACAAGGAAGTGCGTCACTAAATCAGGACACAATGCCCATACTTGGAATATAGTCGTTGGTCGTGCTAGCGATATGCTGTGATGACCAGTATTATATGTCTTCATTGCAACGGTTAGGGAAAATAAGTAGGCCTACACTAAACAAATGGTAGGGGTTCCCAAAACCAGAAACTCAAACTACATACATCTCCTTAAAATTAAGTGTAGGCCTACTCAATGAAAAGCTAATAACCTAGCGCGTTCCACAGAACAGTTATAACGTTAATTCTTCTCAGACAAGCTCCAACAATTAAGAACAACGAGACTTAATTAACTTACCATATTACCTACATTATTTTCAGTTTAACACTTGCCCAAACTCGGGCTTACAAAGTCAGTTAATTGCAAGGTAACGCTAACGTCAGTTCACACCACCGTGACCTCACAAAGCTCTCTAGACTTTAGCTTAGCTATGAGGCTAACTTTATTCATGTGGTGGTAATCTATAGCCTAGATAACAAATTACCCATTCATGTAGCAAACATTAGCTAACTACAATGTTACTTTACATGCTTATAGCTGAGAAATCAGCCTTCATTCATCCAGATTGACGTTATATTGTGCTTGGCAAAAAAAAATGCTTGAGTAAAGATTTTGTCAAGTTCAACTTGGTCAGTTGTTGGCATGTTTCAACATGACCAATTGGCCCGCTGTAAAATAATCAACATCCCATTATTACTTGACCAAGTTATTGGACCAACTACAGTTGCTCATTTTTTTTAAATTGAGTCAACTACATTTTACATCCTCATTGGTTACACACTTATTTAATATAGAGATTTTAAACTGCATTCTGTATTGGGGTTTATGCTTTACATTTAGCATTGAATGAACATACAGTAAAAGTCATTGGAAAATACAACACCTAAATAAGGTTTGTAAAATAATGCTTTATGTCACGTCAATAATACTGTAGCGTCCTGGAGGCGGGTCCTTCCCAGCATGCACCAGGGGGTGCATTTATCATAGAATTGTTTGTATTGTTAACTGTTGTTAAAAAAAGTGGTCTCTTGGCTCAACTTACCCCAGTTGAGGGGTAAGTTGAGCCTAGGTAGAGGATAAGTTGAGCCACATAGGGATAAATTGTGACATTGATTATGTTGAATTAAAACTGAACATTTTTACCTTGTATAGGCCTAATGCTATATCAAAGCAACCCAAGTAAAAAATAAGTGTACTTTTTGTATTAAAAGTATACTACAGATTTAAAAAGCATGTTAAAAGTATACTTTTCTCTTCTAGCACTACCCAAAAGCACACTATAATGTTACTTTTTGTATGTACACTTAAAATACATTTGATCTAAATTTGTATTTTAATACACTTCCAATAAAGTATATTAAAATAGAGTATACTGACAGTGAATTATTTGAAAGTACACTTAAAATACGTTTGATCTAAAATTGTATTTTAATACACTTTCAATATTTCAATATACACAGGATAGGATGTTATAATATCCATTATGCCATATTCCAAGATGAGCACTTCAAAACACAATATTTTAGAATGGACTTGGGTTGAGAGCAGATATGTCATTGGGGTTTTCAAGTGGGCACCCTCCATCCCAGATGTTTCGTTAATTTGAGCCCACGACACCTCCAGAAGGCTTAACGATGAACAATGACGTCTCAGAGCCACCCCACTCTATATCCGCTCTCGGCATGGCCAGATATTAAGAGAAAATAAAAAGTTTATTAAACCAAGAGATATCCCTAGAACCCATTCCTGCAGGCGCTTTCTGCCAGCTCTGCAGGGATACTTACCACCTGAAAAGAAGATAATCTTTCCCTACTCTGTTCCTGCAGGCTTGATAAGCAAGAAGCTTACTAGTAGTAATTTTAAGAAATAATGATTGAATTGATCTTTTGTACAAGTTTCTTTGTTTTTTTTATGTGGACAATAATTTGTTCTGTATAAAACATGTTATATTGGAAAAGAACACGGAAAAGAGAAGCATTGTTCTATTTTGCTTATTTCAACACCTTTTTCTAAAGCTGTGAATATATATGTTTCTGCTTTGTGTCATTAAAGCAGCTATTGGTAACTTAGCTTGGTATCAATACGTGTCTTTTGGTTGCACATTGTAATGTCTATGGGGGAACGAAAAAATCCTGGTTCAGATTTCAGATTCGGCAGAATATTATTTTCACTAATGTACTTAAATAACACTGAAACATCTTGTTAATACACTTGAAATACATTATGAAACATATTTTTATATGTCATAACAGAATTGTACTAGAAGTAGATTATGGCAGTGCATAATTGTACTAGAAGTAGATTATGGCTATACAGTAGTTTGAATATACTTTTACTATACTAAAAGACATCTTAGTGCATTATTAGTTGTTAAATTTAGCACACCAACACTACTTCATTTGCAATAAAACTATATTTAGGTGCATCTTTATTACACTAGTAACCACTTTAAAAGTCTATGAAAGTGTACTAGAAGTAGATTACAGATGTAGTTTAAATATACTTTTACTATGCTAATGTACATCTTGCAGTACAAAAAAGGTGTACTTCAGCGTACTTTTAGTGTGCTATTAGTTGTTCAATTTAGCACACCAACACTACTTAATTTGCAATAAAACTATATTTAAGTGCATCTTTATTACACTAGTAACCATTTTAAAAGTCTATGAAAGTGTACTAGAAGTAGATTAATTATATAGTTTAAATATACTTTTACTATGCTAATGTACATCTTGCATTACAAAAAAGGTGTACTTCAGCATACTTTTAGTGTACTATTAGTTGTTCAATTTAGCACACCAACACTACTAAATTTGCAATAAAACTATATTTAAGTGCACTAGTAACCACTTTAAAAGTCTATGAAAGTGTACTAGAAGTAGACTAATTACATAGTTTAAATATACTTTTATTATGCTAATGTACAAATCTTGCATTACAAAAAAAGATGTACTTCAGCATACTTTCAGTGTACTATTAGTTGTTCCAATTTAGCACACAAACACTACTTAAATTGTAATAAATGTATTTTTAAGTGCATTTTTATTACACTTTAAGTATATCAAGTACAACTTAAGTAGTAATAATTTGTTCCAAAATAGCATGAATTTAGATCAACTTAAGATATACTAAAGTATATCCAGAAAAGTGTACTTTTTCTGTATTAAGTACACTATACTTAGTATATACTTAGTACAAAATAAGTGCACTTTTTTCACATGGGAAGACAAATGCAATACCAAATTGACTTCTTAAATGTTTCATTTAAAAATAAAGTTTACAACTTCAAAGGCCAATTTTCTTCAAGGCCTATTTAAAATTTTCAGAACAAAATCAAGTGAAAAAAAAATGTAAGAACAATATCAACTGCAATTCTCATCACAGAACTGGGCTACTTCTACTTCTTATTTGTTTTAAACTTTTCAGAGCCATTTTCTTCAATTTTTCTAGTCTATTTCTTGTCTTGCATCAAATTACCCCGTCCCCGCCATTTTGAAAAACTTGTATCATCCAACAGTTTAGAGCTAACATCCTGCTAACAGTATAGTCTCATATTGTAACTTCATAAAGCACTAACACATGAGATTTTTCCAAACTTGTCTGTAATTGTTCAGAGACAAGAATCATGACTCCTTGAACATTAAAAAATCTCTTTGAACGGCAAAAAACTGTTTTTTGAACGTAATTGAGCGTACCACTGATTCCATGGGCCTCTCTCCATCACAGGCTGAGTAAAAAAGATTACTTTTCAAAAATGAGTGGTTACATGACAAATTTTGTCTATAGTTTCCTACAAGGGGTGGTTCAACTTCCCCAGAGCTCAACTTACCCAGCTCTCCCCTATGTAGAATCGACCATATACAATTTGCACTCTTGCAAATGTAAATCAATAAATGCGTATGACAACATTTATTGTTTAGGCAATTAGCAACATAGCAGTAGAACGGGATTGAGATGTTTTATTTTATTTTTGTCTAATAGTTTATTGTAGATAATTGTCATTCAAAAACTGGTATTTCGTTGTGTCGGAAAACTGGCCCCCTGGACTTCCCCGCCCATCGCTCTCTCTTTCTTTATTAGAGCCTTTCATCAAGCTGTCTGAGCGTGAGAGAGAGGCTACGTTTATACCGAAAGACAGTTATCCTCGACATGTCAGTGCTTTATTAAGATTTGTAAAATCATATTACATAATTAAGTTATATAACAGTAAGAGTAAACACGTTGGTACTTTTGATCGAAGCTATTTGGCATTTACGGTAAGAATAGTCGATATTGGTGTTGGACATTTTGCATTTTATAGTTGTCTGTAAGCCATCAGGATGTTATTATGTTGAAATCAATCGTGTTGTAGGCTATCTATTTAGATAAAGCAATGTGGTATACCCTCGTTTGTGCGCAATGTGAAATGTTTACATTGGCATCTTCTTACTGAGAAATTTTAGCAACCATGCAGTTTCCTTTTTTCTCAAACTAGTCAAGAATGTTCTGGAAAAACGTAAACTTCCGGGTCACTACTTTAATAGAATGTTGGTGATCGATACTCAAATGAGTTGCGTTTGGGAAGTGCATCCAAAAGTGAAAATGGATTACATTACATCCGTTGTCCAAAAGCATTGCTCGCCACAGGAGTACCGTGTGGTGCATGTGTGTATAGACAGTGGGACGTGTCCCCCATGCTGATGGTGCTGAAACAGCCTTCTACAGTGCCCTGATTTTAGGGAGGTGCTAGGCGACCTCCCAACAACCATTCAGTCTAAGACAATACTTTGTTAAATGTTTAAACCTCTTTAACGGATCTAGAATATATATATAGCCTATATTTTTTTCCTGAGATTGATACCTGATATAAACTATTAACTTGATTTGAGATTATATATTAAGGGAGAATTATTCAGGGATCGCTGGAGTGAATTTGATCCCAAAATGTACTAACATGAGGGTGTTGCTATTAACATTTTAGTGTGTTATCCTATTTTTACAAATCACTCTGGTTCTCACCATACCAGTGTGTGTACTGTGCATCTCTCCATCACCTTGAAGCCAGATGTGTGCTTGTGTGCCCACTCACTCACACACACATCCTCCGCCACCTCACAGCTAACATGGCGTCTGGGTGAATAAAACCCAGCGCATCTCTAATAGATGCAGGGGACCCTTTTTTAGCCTGTCTTCCAAATGAGCATTGGTGCAGGGGAATAGGGCATCTACAGAGTGTGGTCTAATGTCAAGCTCGGCGTGCAGGTTTCCTTTTATTGGATTGTTGGTACTCTGTCTCTCAAAGTCTCGCCACCTAGTCTCCACCCTGCTCCTGTACTCATTGAAGGAGAGCTTCTGTACTGCCATGCAGGAAGCTATATTTAGATAGTCCTACAGATAGAGAGAAATAGAAAGTGTTACTTGAGGGCAGGAGAGGTAGAGGGAGAGATAAGTAGAGAGACTTTGTTAGAGGAGGGGGGAGTTGAGGGATGCCCATGGGATACGGTTTGCCACACATTCTCTTCTATGTTTAACTTGCCACTGTCTGCAGCCAGCAGGTCTAAATGCATTGTCAGTCTATTTGGAAAGGGTCCAGAATGAACAGTTTCATAATAAGTCAAAAGACATTACTTGTTCCAGATTAAAATATTTTTGGTTAGTGTCTAGACAGGTGAAATAAAATAGTTAATTTATTCAGATACAATAATTACAATTTGTGGATTTGGAGAAGGCGTATGATCGGGTTCCCCGGGAGATACTGTGGGAGGTGCTGCGAGAGTATGGGGTGAGGGGGTCTCTACTCAGAGCCATACAATAATCGGACTACCATTCTGAATGGACAGGATCTCACGGCGTAGCCGCGGGGAGGGGCTGCGGGTTGGTGGCAGAGGATCACACATGGCATCATCAGTCTGCGACCTGCAGCACTTGATCGGTTCGCAAATGAGGATCAATCCATAGGCCATGGTTCTCAGCAGGAAACCGATGGATTGTCTAGTCCAGGTAGGGATAGTACCCCAAGTGAAGGAGTTCAAGTATCTTGGGGTCTTGTTCTTAAATGGAACAGAGATGGGCCGGAGAATTTTGTGTTAGTCGCTCTATCGCACCGTTGTGACGAAGAGAGAGCTGAGCCAGAAGGCAAAGCTTGTTGAATTGGTCATGAAGGGTGGGTCATTGCGGATACAAGCGGCGGAAATTTTCCTCCGGAGGGTAGCATCTCCCTTAGGGATAGGGTGAGAAGTTCAGCCATTCGTGAGGGACTCGGAGTAGAGCCGCTGCTTCTTTGCGTAGAAAGGAGCCAGTTGAGGTGGTTCGGGCATCTAGTAAGGATGCCACCTGGCCGCCCCTAGGGAGGTGTTCCAGGCACGTCCAGCTGGGCGGAGGCAACGGACCAGGTGGAGGGATTATATCTCCACACTGGCCTGGGAACAATCCCCCAGTCAGAGCTGGTTAATGTGGCCCGGGAAAGGGAAGTTTGGGATGCCCTGCTTGAACTGCTACCTCCGCGACCCGACCCCGGACCAAGCGGACGACGATGATGATGATGATGATAATTACCATTCTGAATGACTCACTGTCTACACATGTGCTTTGCAAATTAATATAGGCACAGAGTAGCAACACCATGATATATTTCCTGTGGCTTAAACAGTTTTTGTTTAACAACAAAGAATGAATTGCTTTAATTACTTGATTTATACATATTACAAATTTGCAGGCTGGAAAGAAGACTCAGTGGGACAACGTCCAAGTCAAAGAAAACAGAAAAAACACAGATGTTATATATAAGCTAATGCAAAGGAAAGATTGAAATCATAGGCAAGGTAGGAAACATATTGTAACTTCAGAAACAGTTTTCAGCTCTACTGAGAGGATCCACTCCAATGCAGTTCAAGTTGAAACAGTTTGTTACTCTGTAAGTAAGTGAAATGTTACCATTGAATCGCATTGTTAGACCAAGAACATCCATCCTTCTGAAGACCCCGCACTTGCCTCTGTCTAGGGAGTGGGACTTGTATGACAATGACATGAGATACCTTAAGGCTAGGCTTGGCAAGGCAGGATTATTGTTGATGTATAGGTCGTCTTGGCACGTGTTTCTAAGACCGGGAGATCAGCCTTCCAGTGCATGAAATTTAAATCACGTTGGTTTGGTGGTTCTTCCAACCTCTCTCTGTTATTGTTCCACAGTTCTGCGAGGAGTTGTCTGCTATGTTCCCTTTTTGTTTTATCTGTATCCCTTTGTTTCTCAAATGTCGCTATTTGACATAAGCATTATGCTCACCTCACTCTCTCGCTCTGCCTTTTGCTCTTGTTTCAGGAAGCAATTTGAACTCGAATCATCGGACATACGACTACAGCTCCCAGAAACACTTGGCATGCTGGCGGTGTAACTACCCTTCACCATCTGCTGTGACCCACCTGAGGCAGCCACACCAGCCAGACTCCACCCCCTCCCTCTGCCCCTACCCGTCTCAACATGGCTGACTCCAACCCCTCCTCACCAGCGGACGCCCCGCTGGCCCTCCCTTCCCCCCGGACCCCCCTGTCACTTTACTTCCCCTTCCTGAGGGAGGGCAGCCGGCTGTGGGAGAGGGAGAGAAAGCCCCCCGTGCCGGGGGAGTTGCCCAGCCCCCTGCCTACCAAGCGCACCAGGACATACTCTGCGTGAGTGGTGATGGCATGCAGGCTAAGTAGTGATTAAGATAATGGTGTGTTCAGAAACGGTTAAACCCCACAGTTAAGTTAAAAGTGCAAGTTATGCTCACATGCTACTTTTCTATTCCATCGTCATAAAGTTGAAGGGTAAACTTTATTTAGTGGGTGGTTACAGAAGATGTTGGAAGGTCCGTAACCACATCTCCTGGTTCGGCATTTATCTTCTACGTGCTTGTGATTAAACAGACTTTCGGCCTGTATCTCTGCACACTACCGTTGTAAGGCCTTATTCTCTCTTGTTCCTACTCAGTTCGGTGCGTGCCACGTCAGGACCCGTCTACAAAGGTGTGTGTACAACCTTCTGCAGGTCACAGGGTCACGGCTTCATTCGCCCAGCCCACGGCGGAGAGGACATCTTTGTTCACATCTCAGAGTGAGTAGAGCAGAGCAGGACTGGGACTATGATAAACGAGAGGGGATTGATTGACCTGGACTCTTCCTAGTCAAATTATTTTGTGTAATCATTAATGACATTGCAGGCTGGTTGTTCAAAATCTTTTCTCTTGAAGATCAATAAATTGTTTATTTCTTTTTGAGACTGCTGAAACTGTCACTGAATAACAATCAGTTTAGTTCTGATCTGCTAGGGGAAACGATAGACACATTTGCTCATTTATCATTAGGCTATTGTAATAAAAGTAATAATTATTTAGGAGGACACTCAATCAGCTAAAGGCTGTTGCACACAAAATTTGGTAAAGCGCCCTCTTAGTTCTGCAAATGTGCTTTTACTTGGAGAAAGAGGGCATGGGCGAAGGGCATGGGCGAAGGGCGAGTGTGGTTTGAAGCAGATTTTCCCAGGGCTTTTCTCCTTGAAATAAATTGTAGCCAGGGCATACTGCCTGATTATCCGAAAGCCCCTATGATCATCGGTTTAAACAGATCGAAGTCAGATATGACAGAACAACTTATGGAACTGAATACACTAAGCCTAGATTTGCCCTTTTGTTTACCCTAGTCAAATCGCAACGCTTCATCAGTAGCCAGTTCAATATCTTCAATCCAAGATCTTTATTGGATTCTACACATTTTTGTCCCCATTAATGCACTTATCTATCTACGTTTGCTTTCGCCAGCATCGATGGAGAGTATGTGCCGATGGAAGGAGACGAGATGACCTACAAAGTGTGCCCCATTCCGCCCAAAAACCAGAAGATCCAGGCTGTGGAGGTGGTGATCACCCACCTCACCCCGGGAACCAAGCATGAGACCTGGTCTGGCCAGATCATCAGCTCTTAGGCTCCACCATAACAGGCCAGAGAGCTCTGGGGGTAAAGGTTGCTGGGTGGGTTTGGGGGCTGAGGGTGGGGCGAGCGCCATTCGGTTTGGTTTTGAGAAGCCGGGGACTAGAGGCAGAGCTGTGGGTTAGGCTGCAGAGCTGGGCTCGGCAAATAGGAGAGAGAGGGGCTACAGGTGGTCTCAGTTAACAACCATTTGGTTGAGAGGGTGACACTTTCAATGGCATTTTTACTGTAGCGCAAATGTCTGTTGTCCACAGTTTGGATGTATTTTATGACAAATACAGTTGCTTGAACTGTCATATAAAGTTTAGCGATAAGGACTAGGGGCGAGACAAAAGGTGGATGATGAAGCTGGGGGAGATAAGTGGCTTGGGGGACAGTGTACAGTAGAAAGAAAAGAAGAGTGAGAGAAGGCACGGATAGCTTGAGGATGGCGTGAGGATGCAGGAGTTATCAACAGGCCTGAATTAAAGGCTTGAGATGGTATGAAGCAGGTGGATCAGAGAAAGTATATTATGTAATTTTGTCCTTGGGTGGATCTGGAGACATAGAATGTTTCCACATCAAATGAAAGTACAGAAAATGTAGAACGGTAATGGGAAAGAAAATGTAGCAAACCTTCCCCTTTAAATGGTCATATTCGACAATTATCTTATTTATTTGAATATTTATTTTGCTTTCCTATTCCAGGGATGAGGAAGATATATAGTATTTGTTATTTATAAGCGTTTTTGGTGCCTATTTAACCCATTTTAATGCATTGCAACTCACTGTAATGATACTGCCCTGTTAATAATGCCTATTCCAATTGCCACGTGTTTGACATACAGTAGACATTTGTTTACGTTGTTAAACTAAACAAAGTTAGTTACTGACTTCTATAACTTTATGGAATGAGTAAATAGTATTTTTTACTCATACGTGTGCTCTCTCAAACGTCTGTGAAACATGTATTTTGGCTGTTTCCGGAAAGGACGCATTAGTCCCTTAGAATGTCTAACAGCTGTTTCATCATGCCTTTTCTGTGTGTTCTTAAATTTCTTCAGGTTTCTCTGCATCATTAGTGCAAATTTTTTTCCCGATTTCATGATTGTAACTGCAATAATATATCAATGTCTGTATGTTGTGTCCAAGAGCACTTTTTGTTGAATCACTATGAACTGTATTTAGTCACTGAGATAACATTTTAATAAAACGTTAATACTGTATTTACCAAACCGTTTGTTGTTTATTAATGTGAAGCATCAAACTGTGCTTTGTGCATATTCCCAATATGCGTATAGGGGTAGTAAAGATAGGATTGTGACAAAATAATATAAAAGTCTGCTGTCCAAAAATGGTACCAATGTGGTCGTTTTTCAGTTTGGGTCAATTCGATAGTGTATAGCTGTGTATCAAAGCTACTTCCTCTTCTAGGGTTCCTATAACAATTTTATTGCTTTAGTTTGGGACACATTTATTATTATTTGTTTTGTAAAGTTGTATTGTGCGTGAGTCAAGTGACTCAAGTGCTCTAACGTCACAAAGCTCTTATTTGGGAATAATGCAATAAGAAGTACAGTACTGTGCATATGTTTTAGGCAGGGGATGCTGTTTTGAAGGCGAAGGGTGGTCACACCAAATGTTGATTTGATTCAGATTTGCTTTTCCCTCACTTTGTATTTTATGAATTGATAAAAAAAAATAAAAAATTAACATTTATCCTTTTATGTTTGTTTTTTTCTAACTTTAAAGACATCACACCTGCCTAAAACATTTGCACAGTACTGTATGTCTTAAAGGGTATTAACCTACATCACACCAATCATGGTTCAAAACAGTTTATTGCTTTGATACTTTACAGACTATTGAGGCATTCAAGATAGGCTGTTCTTTTCTTTAAACCCACTATAGCTTTAAACCCCCAAATCCCTTCTCCCTACTGAGGCCACAGCTTGGATTAAATATATATTTTTACCAGTACCTACTAATTATGTTAGAACTGTTAGAAACATTTTAAGGTAATAAATCTACAAGGATCACAGTGTCGACAAAAATTGTGAACAGAAATCAAATAAAAAATCTATGTGGTCTAGAGTTTTGAAATGATAATACACAATGATTACCAAGGAATAGAAAAACTTGAATGAGGAATTTTATTCAGTACATGACTGAATGTGGTCAATGCTGCTTCCAAAATAATGTTTTGTCCAACACAGACCCTTTCTTCATATGTTATGTACACACTATCTTGCTATAAAGATAACGGTGTGTGCAAAAGATGACTGCATTACCAACTGCGTATGGTGTCATCGATCTTCTGACAGGAAATCACTGATGTAGAGGCCATATTGGAGGACTGAGATGGGAGGCAAATCAATCGTTGGAACACAAATAGGCTTTCTGAAAGATGTTCACCAGGTTTATTTGATAAAAGCTGTAAGATAATTTACAAAAAAACAGTTTAACATCGTAAACATTAATTATTTAGGCCTGTAAACAAGACGGCACTTCAAACCAGCCGATTGTGCATTATCCTCTACACACACACACACACACACACACACACACACACACACACACACACACACACACACACACACACACACACACACACACACACACACACACACACACACACACACACATGCAAGGCAGCTGATGTTGCCTCCATAGCTTCAAGGCATGGATATTACGGGCAAATCCTCTGCCTACAATGGATGAACAGTGGTTGTTTAGGGTAGAAAGTGTGTGGGAAATAGAGCCATCTTTCTTTTTCTGTGTGTCCACCCACGAAGAGAGCAATTTACAGTGAAGTGAATCGATTGGATTCAGAAACAGCTGATGGCAGTGATGCTCTTTGCCTTTTTGCTATGGCAAGGTTATGGCCTGCCCTGTTGGTCAAATGTTTCTGAGTGTGATATTTTCTCTGGAGAATGATGGCTTTCCCACAAAGATGTTCTATGATGCCTATGTTACTGCATTAAGCCTACCATTTTGAATGAAGCTGACCAAAATGTTCATATCAATTGACAACAAAAATGATTCAGACGTCAAAACATGTACTATGTGAATTTGGAACCAAAAGAAAAAAGATGGACAAAATTCCTCAAAACGTTGATATTTTTTGTTTGTCTTATGTAATATTAACCAGCATGCAGGTCAATGTCTCGTCTGCAAATCCGTCACTTCATTACAAATTGCAAATTAATCATAAACGTTATACCAACACTAATGCTGGAAGTCATAATTGTTATGGTTGGGCTCCGCTTTTGTTTGAGTGATTCAATGTGCTCAAGAGTTGTGACATTATGGAGCAAACAAACCAGCTTTTATTGTCTACATGCACAGCCATGCTGTCGGCTTTGACGAGAACGGTTATATTGTCGATTATGAATTATATGGCTCTTGCAACCTTTGTTCTGTCAACTTCCTGCGGATTTTTGCTTCTTTTTATATTCCTCACACAATCTTTCTCATATCAAGGCTCACAAACATGTGATCATACATACACACTCCCACTCTCACACTCACACTCACAGCAGTTCACATGAGGGTAAAGGGAATGGTAGTGGACTAAAAATAAAAAGTGATTTGGTTAATAATTATACTGAGAAACCTTTTATTGCAAAGAAAGACCGATACACAGATAGGCAAAAAAAAGGCTTTCATAGCCTACAGTCTTCAAAGCCATTATGTTCTGGAAAATATTCAGCAAGGTAATGATTTCGGAATGGCAGTATTTACATTTTCGCTCTTAGTGTTGTTTAGTAACAAGTTAGATTTCCTTAGTGAGATTACAAATTATGTTTGAAGATTACTATGAAAAATCATACCTCGATCAAACACAACAAAAATTAATTATCTTTAATAAGACATTTTCAGTATTGGAAATAATTACTCTACAAATCACATTTTTAATATGTCCTTTGTAATCAGGTATTTTTAAATTAATGTGCTTAACACCGTTTTAACTTTAAAGTCCATGTAAACCCAAACTGGGGGTCATCATGCGTAATTACGCGCAGGAATAAAGCTAAAGGTACAACGTCACTTTGTGCCCTAAAGTGTTCTTCTATCAGACCTTTAACGGTAGCCTTCATCTGTGCCTATTTCTGACATTGTTTTGTTTTTTCCGTTTCAACGTTGTTTGACTGATGATTGGGCGGTGCTAGTGTCGAGTGAAGACGGTTGTTCATTAACGAGTATTGCAGAAGTGACCACCGTGGGTGCCGAACTACAGAGGAACAAATATTTTATTTGTCAAAAAACTGTATTACTTTGGGAAATACATTGCAAATATTTTTTTCAATAATTCAGTTTTTTTAGAATTTGTATTAATTTCTGGGCATAAATTAACATATTAAAACAAAACCAAATGCTTGTTCTAATATAGAATATTTCACAGAAGATCTTTGGCGGTTTCTGGATCTTCTAATCATCTGGGAGTTGATCTTGTAAGAATTGGAACACTTACCAGACTTGATGGACAATTTATTTTTGGCACAGTGGGTTCCTGGATATCTCCACTCCAGACAATTGAATTCGCTACATAATAAACGTACACTTTAGAGCATACTCGGGATCTGTGAAATTACCGAACGGGTCCCAGAATGAACTTTGTAATGGACTATAGAGGTTGGAGCACGATCTTAGTCACGTTGGCGCTGGTCGTAGACCGATGTCTGGGCATCCAGGAATGTCTTAGCGGAACCATGCTCAACGTGGTCCTACTAAATGACGACGCCTCACCATGGAGTATAAAGTTTGTCAAAGGTGCCGTGGAGAAGGCCATTACTCTTGATGCAGAGATCAATGGGAAAGAAGGTATTGTTAATATAGCCTATGGTATCGTCGAATAACTGCCCCCCGGTCCATAGCTAGAGCTTGCCGCTTCAAACTTTATGTCACTAGAAGAAATCGAAACTGAACACTTTTTTTCTCAAGTTCTAGCAATATTTGCATGCGCAAGAATATTTAGTGGTCCTGGTCTTTTTTATAATTTAATTGTCTATGTATATAACACTTTTTGTTTATCGGGACTTCAATAAGGTACGAAGGGCAACCTGACAGCCAATTTTAATGGGTTTGAGACCACTTTGTACAGACGCAAAGGCTGCAGCAGCAGTACATGCGAGGGCGTTGAAACCCTCAAAAACCTGACAGTGAGTGAACACACAGACTCTAAATATTTTAGATTTATATCTATCGCTATCACACACACATAAACGATGGGACACATGTCAAAATCGTATAGATTAAATTGTTCAAACTCGGGCATGTATAGAAATACTGACACAGAGAACTGGTCCTCTGTTTCAGATGAGTGGTCAATTGGGTTGTGCGCTGCTGGGGCCCACCTGCACCTATGCCACTTTCCAGATGATTGAGTAAGTGCTACTTTGTGTCAACATGCACCCAGTTCCCATCAACTGTGCCTCTGGTTAATCATCATCCTTGATTTGTTTGTTAGTTGTTAATCATTTCAAATGGTTTTTACATTCTTTTCCCTCTCCCTCACCGTCTCCTTCTCTCTCCCTCTCCCTCTCTCTCCTTTTCACTCTCCATCTCCCTCTGTGTTCCAGTCTGGAGATTGGTCTTAAGCTGAACATTCCCATCATCTCAGCAGGCAGCTTCGGCCTGTCCTGTGACTTTAAGGCCAACCTGACCCGCGTGCTGCCCCCTGCGCGCAAGGTCTCCAACTTCTTCACCAGTTTCTGGAAGTTCCGACACCCCATCAAACCCAGATGGAACACAGCCTATGTCTACAAGAAGCAAGAGAACACTGAAGACTGCTTCTGGTGGGAGCTCATTTTTTGTGAGATATTTTTGTAACATGATGGATGCTGATGATAAGGAAGCGCTGTCAATCATTGATGGTTCTGTAGTGTACTTTTTCTTATCTTACTTTGAAAAGACAAAATTAAAAGTACACCCCAAACGTGGCTCTTAAGGTGCCACATACATCACAACAAAAATGTGCATGCTCATCGTATTAAAAAAAGGAGAAGTATATATTGTTCCATAAATACCGTCCAGGTACATCAATGCTCTGGATGCGGGTGCGGCACCCTTTTCCGGGAGTGTGCAAAAAAAAACGGTGCTACGCAGCGCCGAAGAACTCCAACTTGCAATGACCTTAAAAAATAGGACCAGCAACTGTAAGTATTGTTTAGTCAAAGCAGCTCTTTTAGATGGTCAGCAGTATTTCAACCCATTAACGTCCTTGGGAGTAAGTTACATTGCATGGAAATTAACATAACACAACATAAATGAAGCATACTTCCAATATAAACATTTAGGTAAACTTTCCCAGAGTATAAAAACAGTGTTCATTGTTTGTGGAACTCAAAGCTAGATCCTTTTCTTTACAAGTGAGTACTTTGTCTCTCCCTCCTTTTCTCTCTCCACTGCGTCTTTCTCTCTCACACCCACTCTATTGATATCACTAAAACTACACATGTACCACAGCCCTCTCTCTCTCTCTCTCTCTCTCTCTCTCTCTCTCTCTTTCTATGTCGCACACACAAACACACACACACACACACACACACACACACACACACACACACACACACACACACACACACACACACACACACACACACACACACACACACACACACACACACACACACACACACATACAGTTAGGCCCAAAAATATTTGGACAGTGACACAAGTTTTGTTATTTTAGCTGTTTACGAAAACATATTCAGGATACAATTATGTGAAAGTGCAGACTCTCAGTTTGCTTTGCAGTGTTTTTTCAAGGGACCAAAAGTAATTGGACAATTGACTCAGAAGGCTGCAAAAAAAAAATAACAACGCTGCATGATTAACCTGTCATCAATTGTCAAGGTCTGGAGCCAGGTGTGGCGTTTGCATTTGGAAGCTGGCTGTGAACACACAACATGAAAGGAGCTCTCTCAATGGAGGTGAAACAGACCATCCTGAGGCTGAAAAAAAGAAGAAATCCATCAGAGAGATAGCAGAAATGTTAGGAGTGGCCAAATCCTTTGGTACATTCTGAGAAAAAAGAGTCTTTTGGGAACAAAAAGTGACGTCCATGGAAGACAACAGTGGTTGTCTCTCCATGGTGAAGAAAAACTCCTTTTCTCTCTCCACACCACAAGGTGCAAACCATTAATCAGTCTTTCTCTCTCACCCACTCTATTGATATCACTAAAACTACACATGTACCACAGCCCTCTCTCTCTCTCCTCTCTCTCTCTCTCTCTCTCTCTCTTTCTATGTCAAGCACACACAAACACACACACACACACACACACACACACACACACACACACACACACACACAAACACACACACACACACACACACACACACACACATATACCTACTCTACATATACCTACACATACAATTGCACAGAGAAATTGTATTGAAAAAACATGGAGCATAATATGCACCACAAGGGACTAGTGAGTTACATTGATGTTACTCCTGGATGTTTCTGCCTGTAGTGACGAGTACTTCACCAACAAGTCCTCCATCCCGGCCATGCAGAACGTGTTGGTGCTGACCATGCCCAACACCAGGAACTACACCGTGGATTCAGAGCTGCGAGACAACATCACGGTGAGCTGCTGCAAGCTGCCAGTTAAAAACTATCATTCCTTTTCCTGTTTCAATTTTCAAATGGTGCTATTGAAACACATTTTTATTCGAGTCCAAACACACAGTACGGTATGTAGTGTTCATTTGGATAAAGTAAAAACACAAAACCTTCCTGTAAAGCAGCCAAAGTTTGTATCAAATGTCAGAATATAATTTTTGCAAAGAGCTTGCGTGTTGAATCATTATTGAAGAATACCGTTATGATGAAAAATGTATTGGTTTCGTATGTTACTAGTTGAGGTTAGTAGGTAATCTAATAATAATATCTAACACATACAGTTTATGTAACATGAATAAATATCCTCTGGTTATTCTTTCCTGTCTCCCTCCATCCATCTCCAGATGAACGACTACATGGCAGCGTACCACGACGCTGTCCTGCTGTTTGGCCAGGTAATACGGAAGATCTGGAGAGAGCCGCCGCACGAGCTGCAGGACATGGAGGCCATCAACATCGACCACTTCAGAAATGTCTCTTTCGACGGTACGAGTGTGTGTCCGTGGGGTGTCTGGGGGTTAGAGTTTTTAAGCACTTGACCGACCGACATTGGGGAGGAGAGCGCCGGCAGCTGCTAGGGTCTTGCTGTGTGTGTGTGTGTGTGCCGTGCAGTGATCAGTCTCCAGAAGTGTTTGACCCCTCCACTGTTGTTACGGCGGGACAAACGTATTCACACACCCGCTACCGTCAAACATGCATTTGTGCTGGCGTTCGAAATCCATCAACCTCTTTGTCAAAAGCAAACAAGCCTGTCTATTTCTGCACCTTGCCCGGAACCACATTATCCCCTTCCTTTAAGAGAAGAAGGAAATGACAATTGTTGAGCGGTGAGTGTCTGTGAAAATGTGTTTGTTTTCCCCTCCTCTTTGTTTTCCCCTCCAGGCATTGCTGGCCACTATGAGCTGGACGAGCATGGAGACAGAGATGTGGTCTTCCAGGTCATATACACCACAACTAGTAATAAGGTATGGCCCTTTAAAAGTAGGGTCAAAGTAGCATTTTAGTCCATGTAATAAGTCCCCTATTTAATCTGACGTTAAGCATGTTAACGCTGTTCTAACGTGACCAATGCGTTGATGTTCTTCAGTATGAAACTTTATTCACATTCAACACGGCAAGCAATGTGACCAATGTCGTGAACACACAGCCTTCCTTTATCTGGCCCAACGGATTACCTGATGATCAACCGTCGCAAGGTGAAAACGAAACACACGCGCCCGCATTTACACACACACAAACTCACACGCTTTGCCTGCTGTAAAAAGGAATGTATTCTGTACTACATGTTATGTATTAGCCATTATTAATGGTGAGATAAGATAGATATGTATTATCACTCTTGGGAGATTAAGTGTGGTAAGATCAAACTCCAGTTAAAGCCAGGTAAAGCCAGGTAAAGCAAGCACCACTCCTTTTACCTGTTCAGACAACAGTATCATTTGTCTTGGTCCGTCCACCGTGTTGGTCACTGATAATCATGAACGTAGGGCCTCTGAGTCTGTGTGCTCTGTCTCTTGTGGAGTGTGTCGATGGGGCAAGATGGACTTCAGGTGTTCCCTGAACTATTGACCTACTCTGTCATGCATCACCACATAGC
>JAPMUY010000590.1:0-45000 GCA_026901105.3 Galaxias olidus | reverse complement strand
TACATGGTGGCGTCAGGTCTCCCCAAGAGGAACGGGAACCGGCACGCTGTGGACATCTCCCGCATGGCCCTGGACCTGCTCTCCTTCATGGGCTCCTTCCAGCTCCGCCACCTGCCGGGCATCCCCGTCTGGATACGGATCGGCGTGCACTCGGGTATTCAGATCTGCTTATACTCTCTCAGGATGGTGGTAGTTCCGTAGGATGGTGTTCCGTTGAGGGAAGGATGGGCACCTTGAATGGTTACTGCATCCAGACACTCAACTGCTCTCTACTACACTCTAGTGGCCATCTTCGTTTGCTTGAGCGTGGTTATGGTTTTATTTCTACATGTGTGACAGATACGAATGGTGAATTAACTGTGTGTGTGTGTGTGTGTGTAGGTCCCTGTGCAGCAGGGGTGGTGGGGATAAAGATGCCCCGATACTGTCTGTTTGGGGACACGGTGAACACAGCCTCGCGGATGGAGTCCACAGGCCACCGTAAGGCGTGTACAACACCATGTTCTCCAAGCTTTTACTATGTGTGTCTATTGTCACTCACCTTTACCACGTCTTTCCATGTCTATGTCAGATGTTACCCTCCTCTGTTTTGGTTTTGCCGTGGGCCAATATGATTGGCATGGATTAAATCAGTTATTGCAGGGACCATTGTTATTAATCAAAGAAAATGTTGTTCAGTTGAGCGCTACACTCAAAGCTTTGATATTTTTCCAGCCCTGAGGATCCATGTAAGTCAGTCGACCATCAGCATCCTCCAGAGGACGGACTGCAAGTTTGAATATGAGAGGAGAGGAGAGACCCACTTGAAGGTACCATGCATAAGTAGCTCCAGCGTTATGTACAGTGCTGTGCAAAAGAATTTGCCCCCTTACAGATACTGTTTTTGCACATTTGTCACACTTAAATGTTTCAGATTATCAAACAAATTTTTATATCAGACAAAGATAACCTGAGTAAATACAAAAAGCTGTTTTTAAATGATGATTTCATTTATTAAGGGAAAAAAGCTATCCAAACCAACCTGGCCCTATGTGAAAAAGTAATTGCCCCCTAAACCTAATAACTGGTTGTGCCACCCTTGGCGGCAACAACTGCAATCAAGCGTTTGCGATAACTGGCAATGAGTCTTTCACATCGCTGTGGAGGGATTTTGGCCCACTCTTCTTTGCAGAATTGTTTTAATTCAGCCACATTGGAGGGTTTGCAAGCATGAACGGCCTGTTTAAGGTCATGCCACAGCATCTCAATCGGATTTGAGTCCGGACTTTGACTAGGCCACTCAAAAACCTTAATTTTGGGTTTTTTGAGCCGTTCAGAGGTGGACTTGCTGGTGTGCTTCGGATCATTGTCCTGCTGCATAACCCAAGTGCGCTTGAGCTTAAGGTCACGAACTGATGGCCGGACATTCTCCTTCAGGATTTTCTGGTAGAGAGCAGAATTCATGGTTCCATCAATTAAGGCAAGTCGCCCAGGTTCTGAAGCAGCAAAGCAGCCCCAGACCATCACACTACCACCACCATGTTTGACTGTCGGTATGATGTTCTTTTCCTGAAATGCTGTGTTAGTTTTACGCCAGATGTAACGGGACGTACACCTTTCAAAAAGTTCCACTTTTGTCTCGTCAGTCCACAGAATATTTTCCCAAGTCTTGGGGATCATGAAGATGTTTTTTGGCAAATGTGAGACGGGCCGTTGAGTTCTTTTTGGTCAGCAGTGGTTTTCGCCTTGGAACTCTCCCATGGATACCATGTTTGCCCAGTCTCTTTCTTATTGTTGAATCATCAACACTGACCATAACTGAGGCAAGTGAGGCCTGCGGCGCTTTAGATGTTGTTCTGGGTTCTTTTGTGACCTCCTGGATGAGTCGATGCGCTCTTGGAGTAATTTTGGTAGGCTGGCCACTCCTGGGAAGGTTCACCACTGTTCCATGTTTTCTCCATTTGTGGATAATGGCTCTCACTGTGGTTCGCTGGAGTCCCAAAGCCTTAGAAATGGCTTTGTAACCCTTTCCAGACTGATATATGTCAATGACTTTGTTTCTCATCTGTTCTTGAATTTCTTCAGATCGGGGCATGATGTGTTGCTTTTTGAGATCTTTTAGCCTACTTCATGTTGTCAGACAGGTTCTATTTAAGTGATTTCTTGATTCTACAGTTCTGGCAGTAATTAGGCCTGGGTGTGGCTAATGAAATTGAACTCAGCTTTCCCAAAAATGTGGTTATTATCAGTTAATTCGTGATTTAACAAGGGGGGGCAATTACTTTTTCACATAGGGCCAGGTTGGTTTGGATAGCTTTTTTCCCTTAATAAATGAAATCATCATTTAAAAACAGCTTTTTGTATTTACTCAGGTTATCTTTGTCTGATATAAAAATTTGTTTGATAATCTGAAACATTTAAGTGTGACAAATGTGCAAAAACAATAAGTATCTGTAAGGGGGCAAATACTTTTACACAGCACTGTATATATTATATTATGTCACCTGTTTGTTGTAATATTTCAAGGGACGTAGAGTATGTCATTGATTCTAACGTGAACTGAGTAAAGCAAAGCTCGTTAAATTGTACCTTGAATGCAGACTAAGGCCCTTCAAGATGATTACCTGTGTATGTGCATTTGCATCTCAGGGAAAGGGTACAGAGACAACATACTGGTTGACAGGCGAAATGGGAGAAGACTACGACCTACCGACTCCTCCTACAGCGTGAGCTAAATCTCCTTTACTGATAGGCTGTTACACATATATGGACATCCAGTAAACCCTGCCCTCCTTAGAGTTCCCTAACCCACCGACGTCACTCGCTGAGGGTTCCACATCCACCCATGCAGTGGGTCAAACGAAAAGCCTCCGTCTTTCCTCCTAACGAGCCACTGCTCTGTGTCTCTCCCAGGGAGAACTTCCAGAGGCTGCAGCAGGACCTGGCCAAGATGGTCCAGAAATGCCTGGAGAGCCGCTCCTTTGACTCGGAGGTGCTGCAGCAGAGGACGACCCTGTCCATGAGGCAGAGGAAGATGGAGGTGAAGGAGAGCAAGCCGATGGATGAGGACGGGCCGCCCGAGTACCTCCACCTGGCTAGGGCTGACAACAACCTCAGCACGTTCTTCTAGGAGTAAAGAAGGGCCTATGAAATTCCAGCCGTTTCACTGGCGAGACATCTGTTGAACTGTCTTTGGGGCACTGTTGGATATCATCAGGTGCTGCCACGAAAGCGTTGTCTCCTCAAATTGAGCTAGCATTTTTAGGTCCTGGGAAAACCATTGTACAAATTGTATATAAAGTTCATTCTGTTTTTCCCCCCTCATCGTGAGAAGTAGAAGGATCTTATATAAGCTGTGTGAGGAAGAAGTGGGGAAAAAATTTTTTTTTTCTGTAAAGGTACTGAGTAGTGTTTTAATACCTGTTTTAGAATTGCACGGACCTGAAAATTATGAACCGATACAAAAATGTATGAATATAAATGAATAGTACAGCAATTAGTATCATTTTACTGAATAAAGACAAGATTTAGTGTATTGGTAGTTTTAAAACAGAAGACATTGAAACTTTATTTCTCAGATTACAGTTGTACAAATCAGTACATCAATATATCTTTATTTTTTACAAATGGTTGAATTGTACACCAGTTGATTACTGTACAATGCAATGCAAAATGCGGTTCAAGGGACCAATCATCTTGGTCCTGTTTCTTGAAAACAGTGTATTTGAGGTGATACAATCCCCACGTCATGAGGTTGTTTTCTGTGAAGTAGTGTATGGATTACATTGAGCCCCTAAAAAAGCAGTGTAAGAGGGAATATCTTACACATTTCCCACCAGCATTAAATAAATAGAAACATTATGCACAGTTGTCTGACACCGACACATTATTTGAAAAATAACTGTTTAGTTTAGTTTAACTCATTGAATGATCTGTAAAAATACATTTTACTGTAGAGCAAAAAGAAACCAATTCATAACAATAGCAAAAACAGAATTAAGCCTACCTGGCTAATTATTTGGGGACTAAAAGTAACATGCAGTAAAAGATAAACCCATAGCTGCTCTACTTCTGAGGTCGGATAATTGTTCACAGTTTCCAACATTATGGCCTGGTCTACATCTTTTTCTTTTTTTTTGGTTGTTTCCAGAAAAAGCAAGTATCCATGCTAAACACCACATATTTACTTGCCAAATTCATCAATATATGATTGATTAAAATATGGCCAAATTAGGATTTATGGACAATTATATAGGCCCACTAAATGTAAAGCATATTAAGCCTCCAGCTAAAAACTCAAGGCTATCAATAATCAAGATGGGACTATACTAAATATTATGATATTAGCCATATAAAAACAAACATTTCCAACATAAATACCATAATCACAAAAATATATACAAAATAAAGTAAAAATAAAAGGTACGACAATTTCTACTTTCCCTAGCCATTCTGGTGGCTGTAACACTTTGACAGTCTACCAATTTTATAAAACAATGTAGCCTACATACTAAGATGAATTGTCATGCTTGGTCTGATAAAAAAACAAACAAACAAATAAACAAAACCTAACCAGTGGAAATGAAAACTACGTCTTTCAGAATCTAAAACATTCAAAAATTAAATGCATTTTTACATGCTTTTTTGCTTAAAAATCAAGGCACACTATTATCCACATCGTGACTAAATCAATAATTGAGAACAGGAAATGTGTGATTTACGGTGGTATTTCCCTAAACTTAGTTTGTCTAATAAACACCCAATACTATGATTGCCTATTTGATGCAGGTCAAATTAATATAAATATTAATTTAATTAATTTAGTGTTTGACCACTAATCGAGGACATGAGACAACCTGTGTGTGTAGCTGTAGCCTATTGATGGGCACCCTTGTTGTCACATGGTCTTTATTTTTGGGCGTAACCAACACGCTACGTAATAACACTAACTCGGAAGTTGATTGTTGGAAGTTTAATAATGTCCCTGAGGTCGAGACTTGTGCTTTTTCAAAAACCTCTTGCTTTAAACTTAAATAGGAACTTGGACATATGCGCAGAAAGGCCTTTTAACACATCAGTTGCGTTTCCACCATCGAACGTTGCTTCTGCAAAGAGAACGTTGACTAGAATTATGAGAACGAGGTATCTACAATGTTTTGATCCGGTTTTTGTCACGCGACCATGGAAATATTTCTCTGGAGCACACGCTGCTCATTTTCTCAAACATACGTGTTTATTTGTTAGAGATATAAACACATCTATCAAAGCATGCCAGTACGACGTGAAAACAGGCACGCTTAAGTCTGGCAATCGAAATCTATTTTTTGATACACATGCAGTGGTTCGCCTCCTGGAGGACAATGGCGTAAGCACTCCTAAAGCTGAGACGATTGTCAGGATGTTACTGAAGACATCAAACTCTACTATGGATACCATCTACAACGACATGGTGACAAAGGTGCAGCAAGAGATCATGCTTCAGCGTGTGATGTCTCAGATAGCGTCGGTGAAAAAAGAGATGATCATCCTTGAGAAGAGCGAGTTCTCCGCTTTGTTGGCAGAAAATGAGAAAATCAAATTGGAGCTAATTCAACTAAAGGTGCAACTTGCAGATGACATGAATAAAGTGCGCTCAGACAACAAAATGGGTATGCACTTCGAAAAGAACAGAGTGAAAGAAATTAAATCTCAATACGAGAAAAAGTTTCTAGAAACTCGAACTGCTATTATAGAAATGAACGCAGAGCAAGGCATTCATTTGTCTCAAAGCAATATGAGAATAGACACTGAAGTGGCAGGGTTGAAAACCCTTTTGGAAGCCCACAAACTGGACACGATTAAATATCTAGCAGGCTCCGTCTTCACCTGTCTCACCATAGTGTTGGGCTTCTATCGGATATGGATGTGACACTTGCTTTGGTGGCCTACTTTATATGACCCAGGCTTCTGTGGATTATGATGTTGTTTAGGACTGTTTGGATTCTGTTATTATTGTTCTCTATATGGGACCAAAAGTCTTGTTGAAGAAATAAGTGATAAGTGCAAGCCTATGCATAGTGGAGTTAAATCGTGATAGAATCCTGAAACCAAAATATTTCTTTGCTGGAACATTTAGGAAGTGAGTAGGTGTACCCTGCGGAGACAATTGCGTTAATTTGCCACAATAAAAAAAATGTTTACCAACAGAAAAAGGCCAGATGGTTGTGAATATTTTGTTTTGCATTTTTGACAGAAGCAGTATCCTGCATCGCCAGAGCCTATCCGCAAGGGCCGTAGGGGATACTGGCCAGTCTTAAAGGCAGGCCCATTTGTCTCTAATGGCCATGTTGATGCTAAGTGGGGCTGACACACACCAGTGGGCCTCACAGCGAGAGTCAATCAGGGAGAGATAAGTCCATACGGATGTGGAGAGACAGATGTATCTGCAGACCGCCTCTACCACCAAACTGAAAACTCACATGTACAGTATAGTATAGCTCTTCATGCAGTCTAAAAAATAAAAAAATAACTATTTATATTCCCTATCTGTGGGATCATACAGTGGAATATACTAGCGTGCAGTATCCGTTTCTCAGATTGGAGTGGTGCACGGCTGCTGTCCGTTCCCACAACAGGCCTGTCGCATTGTCTCTCTGTCTCCATCTGAGCTAGGGGCCAACACAGAGGACTGGGGTGGTGCCAGAGTGACAGAGTGCTGCTGATTACGCACATGGCCTAAGGGACGCACGCCTCTCACAGCACAAAGCTACATGTTTGTGCGACTACAGTACGGGTGTGTGCGCTGAAGACACTACAGTGTGTGAATATCTGGTGTGTGTGTGTCAGTTACACGGGGGTTGCCTGCCCTCGCTCACAGCCCTGTGAGAGCTGTGGAGGGTGAAATTGGCGCTTTGCGTGCCTCAGTGTTCAGCCTGTCATGAATGGCTACTGAAGTGATGGGTAGGCCCAGGGTCACACACACATGCTCTATATAACCGCCTCCTATCCCTTTCAGCAGTGATACCAGGCATGGCATCTTCACACTTAGCACTTCCCTTTTCTGGCTTATTCACCCTCACCAACTGTTTTGAAAAACACACAGGTGTTGGCATGATTTAGACCTCAGTTCACTAACAGTATATTGGAGACGCGGGGGGCATTTCAGACTATGTATTCATCAAAGGGTAAAGACCAAACTATGGACACCCCGAGGTCTCACTCTCTAAAGCTCTTTTCTTATAGGGACTGCAGCTAGCACAACCAAAATCAGTGCATGAACATATGTGATAAATAATATATCTGATATACAGTATATGCATTTTGATTATCACCCTTGTTTCAATTGCTATGAATTGAATCTTTGGTAAATATGCAGTCCCACTACCCCCCCTTTAGTTCAATAATGTTTTCACAGCACTAAATCAACAGCACTATATCAAATCTTTAAAGAGTCAAACACCTCTAATCAGCATGATAACACGTGGGCCATGGTCTTGTTTTGTTACTGGTGTAAGGGAGCATCGCCCAAGAAATTGTTGATTTTTATACCTTCTTTAAAAATTACATTTAATCAGTTACAGGAAAACGGTAATCTAAAACAAGAAACTGGTGCCAGACATGTTATAGGCAAATAAAAAAATATAAATTTTTTGTCTGCTCTACATCCGTGACCCATGGATCTGGAAGAGCTGCAGAGGAAAAAAAGTGGAGAAAATATTATTTAAAAAAGGTTGAATTACTGTACATCAATAGTCGTGTCTAGTTCATGAAACATTATACAATTGAATTGATTCTGATGTTGATGAGAAAGATGGTGATGGAATGACAAAGCAAAAGGCCTCAGTGACATTCATGATGGTTGTAGTTTTTTTATTAGTATTTACGGTTGTAACTAAAAGTCCAATGTGTCTAAGGCCATTACCCCGTCATGTCCTGCTCTACTTCAACTCAACAAAACGTGTTCTTGCATGAGTGTAATATATACCTACAATAAGGGTTCGGTAAATAAGAAGTGAAAGTGTAAAATCCACTGTTAAAGATTATCTTTTTTTTTTTTGCACAGACTAGAAAGAGGACATTCTGTTCTACTACCACTACTGCAGCAAAGGGTCAGGGTTATTCCATGTCATAGAAAAGGGTAATAAGGAGCCTGGGGCGAGGCTAGGATTGGATCAATACCAGACCACCAGAGCTGCTGCTATAGGTCACATGGCTGATAACAGCACTGACAACGTTACAGAGAGGAAAAATAGGACCTCTGTTGCCAGTGAGACATCGCGACCCTTAGTGAATACGGCCATAAAAAAATTAAATCAAAGGTTAAGTGAATAGACTCGTCTTGGTGTAACGATCCTCTTTCCAATTGTTGTTGTTGTGTCTTTTTGATTCAATCACATTTGGACAAATACGTTTGAATTACTCTCGCAGTAACTTGGTGACGTGTCAGGTGCCAATTCAATGCAATGTAATAGCCCTGGTTCCCTTTTGATATGTGTCCTCACACATATGTCTCAGACACACACACACACACACACACACACACACACACGCAGGATATTCCACAGCTACCTACTACTACATCTAGCACACACTGTTTGGTTCCTCACCCATTCATGCCTCCGTTTGGAATACTGAAACATGACCCTCATTCTCTAAGCCACTCATTCGATGTGGTATCTCTCCCTCCCTCCTCCTCATCCTCCTCTTTCGCTCCTGCCTCCTCTTGCACCTCCGGAGCCTTCGACCATTTGACAGGCGGAGGAGAAACATAAAAGGCGGGACACATGTGACAAAACAAATGAGCAGGTTGATGAGTTGGTGACAGAGCGATAGCTAGAGAGAGAGAGAGAGAGAGAGAGTGGTGTGGTCCATGAATAGCATGTGCTTGTGAATGACATTTGCGATGCGTGTGACATTTGGAGGTTTCAGTGAGACTGCTGGCGCTCGGCTCAAAGAACACTCAGATCGCCCTCAATGAAAAGGCCACACTCGACAGTACACAAGGAGACCTACCGACAGCTTAAGTCAGATGCTTGGTGCCTTTCCTAGTGTGTGGTATGATATGACATGAAATAAAATAATGTGTAGATGTAACAGGAGCGTTTTCTGTTTGTGTCGTCAGATACTTCTGTGTGTGTGGGTGTGTGTATGAAAGATGGCTGAACGAGTGCACCGTTGGTAGATAAAGCCTATAGTGGACCGAATGGCTGCGTTTGGGGAAGTCTCACCTTAGTCTTGTGGCTCTGTTCGGTGCCCAGTCCCGTACCAGATGTGTGCAGCTCTTTGGAAACAACGCAAAGGAACTCCGCCTGGTCCTCCGTTCCATAGCTGTAGGAGGAGCCTATGTTCACCATCTAGGAGACACAGCCAGAGACAGAGAGAGAACGAGAGAGAAACCTTGTTTTACAACCGATCGGCACCAGGGGCCGATGCAATGAGGAGAAACATAAGGGGTTGGAGGTCACAGTCTGTCATACAGACACATTATTGAGCACACTGCTCTTAGCAAATCTAGTCTGTAAGTTTGGTTTTCTAGCAGTGAGAGTTGAAACAGTTAAGAGATTGAGGTGATGAATAGGTGATTCCCCTGTGCGGCATTGGCTATGTTACATTTTTGTTCAATGGGGTTTCTTTATACCTAACACTGTATTTTCTTTTCACAAACTTGATGCTGCATACAGCTTTTACGTGGCCCCTGGTGCCTCTGTCCTATGGCCACAGGGGGCATGCATCTGTAAAAGGCCAAGATGAGATCTTAATGCGGAGGTCAGCGGTGGGGCCTAGAGGAACACACTACAGGCCCTATTTATAGAAACTGGAATAGAATGACGGGCTTAGAGCCGCGCGCCTGGCTCTGGTCTCATGCGTGGCCCCTGCACACCTGTCAGTCCTTAAGAGGCCTCGGTAAAAGTGCGGCATTAGGAAAGGGCCGTGGCCAGGGAGCTGGAGTCGGGGGGGATTACAACTGGGGGCATGGAGCTCCGGGTCTGTGGGGGTCAGGGCAAACAGTGGGGGGAGGGGTGCAGATAGGGGACAGTGGGGGTAGGGTGTGGGTAGGGTGGGGAGGGGGTCAGGTAAAGAGGGTCAAGGAGACAGCAGCAGCGTGAGTCCAACCCACAGTCCAGAGCAGTCCGGTGCGGGGCTTTCTGCAGGAGCGCACGCTGACCTGCTCAAACTTCCAGCCGTCCGACATGGTGGACACCATCTGGGTGAGCTCCTCCTCCTGGCACTGCAGCACCCGGTACACATGCTTGGGGGGCACCTGCTGAAAGAGACGGAGAGAGAGAAGAGGAAGAAAGAGGTGAGAGGAGAGAAGTAAAGAAAAGAAGAGGCCGGCCAAACACCTTCGCAGGATTCACCTGCTCAGGAAAGAAAATGGATCAAATAGGGCATGAAGAGAGGAGGGAAATCGAACGGGACATTAACGGAATGAGAAGGTAAGAGAGGAATGAGGACACGGAGAAGACGCGCTGGCTAGTCTGAAAGAGGGAACGGCTGGTTCCGTTGAAAACAAGCATCGTGACACGGGCTCGGGAAGAGCGAGCGCTATTGTGTAGAGGACGAAGGCGAGTAGAACGACGGAAGAACAAGAGGTGAGAGACTGACATGCGAGGAGGCGGTACGCGGGACACTGCGTGGGCCACAGCACTGTGTGTGTGTGTGTGTGTGTGTGAAGCTGCTGGCAGAAGATGAAGTGGGTACAGGACAGAGAGTGTAATTCTGAGGGAGAGTGAGTGGATGAGAGAGAGAGAGAGAGAGAGAGAGAGACGGATTACTGAGGAGAGATGAAGGGAGGAGAAGACAGAAGCAAGCATGAAGGGGTGAAACGGGAAGATGGAGGCGGAAAGGGATGGGGACGAGAAGACGGGCGGGACGACGTTCCCTTTCCTCCGAGGCTCTTGGTACGGTTTGTGTGTGGAGTACGCACATGCCTCCCCCTACCTGTGTGGCCTTACAGTCCCTCTCCAGTATCCTCTCCTTGATGAGTTTGATCAAGGGGGTGATGTTGTAGAACTCGGCCTCCTCCAATACACCTGGGAGCCAGAGCAGCCCACATCAGCACGGAATGAATGTTAAAGGGGAACTTCACCATAACGTTTCACTTCACATTTTGCTTCAAATATTAAATTACAGTAAATCTCTGGCTTAAAAGACAAAATAATCTCAAGCGAGAGGATTTCAAGTATGTTGTTTTCATTTTTCATGCTTGGCGTTCAAATCTAGTTGGGCAATGCAGAGTAGACCACCACACTCAGAAATCCTTGAGAATTATATCACCACCCTCTAGGAAATGGGGCGTGTCTAACGATTGGTTGCTTTGGCGTCAGGTTGTAAACAAACAAACAGTTAGGTAGTGTGCTTTCTCGGAATGCGCTTTATCAGTCTTCAGAATATGAGACACCATATTGAAACTTCTCTCACTTGTCCAGTTGTTTATAATAAGAGGATAATATTGAATTCGCTGTTGTTTTTGGGTGAATTTCCCCATTAAGTACAGTAAGGACGCTGGTCTGTGCATAATTGACTGTGTGCGTAGGTCCATAATTGACGCACAGCGCCTAATTATTCTTTGAAAAACAACGATCAACGTTGCTGTATGGTTACAACACACATACAATACACCAGTCTTATTCAGCACATGGCTGAAAAAAGGATCACGTTTGAACAAGCACACGAGCCAACCCAAGACCAACGGGCGCAGCGCATCACAGACAAAGACAACGTGGTGAGACCTTCTTCAGCCAGCTCCTTGTTGTAGACCAGCTTGCCGTGTCGGAGGTAGTTAAGGATGGGGCCGAAATAGGTGGGGTCTCTGTCGATCACGTACGCCCCCGTCTCATCCTGCAGGGACAGGGACAGAGAGAGAGAGAGAGAGAGAGAGAGAGAGAGAGAGAGAGAGAGAGAGAGAGAGGGAGAGAGAGCTGTCACGTGCGTGTCTACTAAAAATATATTTCAGTCAGAGAAACAACACGGGGAGCACACTGGGATTTGGTTCCAGTCTTTTCTATCCCAGAGGATTACAGTGGGTGCTGCTCGTTGGGAGACCAGCCAACAGAGAACCAGCGGAAGAGGGGGACGGAAGTAGGGAGCGAGGGAGCGCGAGTAAGAAAGAGAAAGAGAGAAGCGGGTGGGTGTAGAGAGAGAGGGAGAGAGAGAGAAGAGGATGACAGCACAGGGAAAGAGGAGGAGAGAGAACGCTGATAATAATAGAGATGGAGAAGGAACGACGGTCACATCTGCAGAATGTGTGACATTACGGCACGGTTCCCTGGCCAGCCGCAACGGAGACACTCACTCAAACACGAGAGAACATAGAGAGCCGCTCCCCGGGATGGAGAAGTGTGTGTGTGAGAGTGAGAGTGAGAGTGAGAGTGGGGGTCTCTCTGCCTCTCAGGCCTCTTTTTTCTCCTGGGGGGGGGACGGACAGACGAGGCTGAAGAGAGTGCAAAGAGGGAGAAATGGCTGGTCGGTTACGTCCGCATGGACGGGTCCATTCTCCGCCTGGAACCAGGCAGCATAGCCACTGACCCCGCCCTAAACGTAAGCTCCTCAACCCACCCCCAAGCACCAGACCTCACCGTACACAAAACATGGACGATCCCAGGCATTAAAGGGGAGGGTGCGCGAACGCCAAGGAACGCCGGGAAGGGTCGCTGATGGTGAGTAGCAACGGGACAGACCAAACAAAGTGGCATGAAGGGAAAGAGACCGGGAGAGGGAGGGAGGGAGGGAACCAGGGCACGGTGCTGAATCCCAAACAGATGGCGATAACGGCCGGAGGAAAGAGGGGCGAGGAGGACAGGAACACGTCGACAGAGGGAACAAGACCCACAGAGAGGAGGAGGGAGAGTGGCTCGGGGCACGGTGAGACACTCCCTAAAATAGAGACGAGGGACTAGAGTGACGGGCAGGCAGGCAGGACCGAGTGATATCAATTACAGGGCTGACAAACTAACCACGGGAGACACAAAGACAGGCTGCTGCAGCAAAACAGAGGAGGGACTAAAACAGAGGAGAGGGGAGGGGTTCTGGGGGTGGTGGAGACAAGAAACCAAAAAGGTCACGGTAAAAAAAAAAAAAAAACTATCAGGAGGGCAGAATGACTAGGTGCAAGAAAAAGGAGTGGGGAGGGGAGAGGACGCAGCCATGATTTTTGGGATTTTGCTCTATCACCCGTTGAGTCCTGTCATTTTTGAGGATTTATATTTTCCCTTCCTTCCTCTGAAATGAAACCCTGACGGTAGTGTGTCACCCAAGACTGTGTGATGAACCAGGAATTGGAGACACCGATGAATGCCAGAGTGTGTAATAGCAGGGGGGAGATTTAATATTTAAAACCTCCCTCCACTGCCCCCAGATCAGCTCCACAGGAATAAGGAGACCAGATGGAGCGAAAGAGCTGAGAAATGTAATTAGCTGACGGGTGGGCAGGAGGGATGGAGGGAGAGGTTATGAATGGACGGAATGAGGTAGGGTGATGAGAGAGTTAAAGGAAGAGATATGAATGAAAAATACGCTACAGAAAAGGAAGCTGGGAGTGAAATTAGATGGTGGAGGTGTAGGCAGGACGGTGGAGGTGGAGTCGGTGCAGAGGAAGGAAGGAAGGAAGGAAGGGAGGCAAGGTAAGGTGAAGTCACGGCCTCCTGCATGAGAGCCAACCAACAGCAGCACAGCGGGCACCCAGCAGGGACTCTGCTTAGCGCCACTGCTGCTAAGACACAGGCGCCCACACACACACACACACACACACACACATTTACCTAAGTGCACACGTCCTGCAAGCATACACACACACGCCCGCCCGCACAACACCGATCCCAAATAGGCAGCCAAAGCCGTCAGACAAACACCTCCATGGCCAACGTGACTCGACTACACAGTAAGCTTGACAATGGCAGGCACTAGCTTCCAGAATCATCTAGAGCCGTTGTCTCAGGCAGCTGAGGGAAATCACTCCAGCGTCTCACTCTCATCCATGCCATCATGTCAGCTAGCTTGCTGAGTACACACGCACGCGCACGCACGCACACACACACGCACACACGCACGCACACACACACACACACATAATGATGAAGAAGAAGCAGCACGATCATCTCCCCAGTGGGTTAATGGTTACTCAGCGTTTGCTCAGAGGGTATAAATAGTGTGCCTCCTAGGTGGCTCCCTATTGGACAACAGAGCACATCCCTCAGGACTCTCCTGTTAGACAAACAGGAGCCATTGTTTACCTCCACAACCCCAACCCCCCAAACCCAACCCTACACTCGCAGCCTTTGTAGAACCATGTGAGCAGAAGTGGCTCCCAAGTAGGCATAGAACCCCACCCCCCCACCCGCCACACACACACACACACACACACGCACACACACACACCACGTCTGATCCTCAGATACAGAGATTTACAGTATAAACAAGTTTCATTTTCATGCACCGGCTCATGATTTGATCTTTATGGGGACAAACGGGTGCTAAGCAAGCTTCTGGAGGGCAAAAAGAGGAACCGGTTGCACAACAAGTTAGCTACATTACACTTTTACCTCACAGATGGCCTGTGCTAGTCAAGGACTAGGCTCTGTGTCCGTGTGAACAACTTCATAGTGTTGGCGTTGTCACACCAGCCTGGTGCCCAGTCGGCCTACATATTAATATGCCATGTCATTTCACACCTCTGCTTTGCCTATGAGCATTCAGCGCCCCAAAAGCACCAAGTCTAAACAAATAATTTAAATTGACAACCAAGAACTACAGTCAAATAGATACAAATATATGCCGAAGGGAAAGACATTTCCATATCTGTGGAACAAATCTAGGTGTCCACTCCATTTCTGCCTTATTCAGTACGTCCTTTAATGGTGGTCCTCTGCCAATTCATAGCTCAAATGAGCTGTAAGGGTAAGGGCGGGTTAGGGCACGCGTCGGAATCTACCACCGGCAGAATAATTGGCTCTCGCCACTGCAACACTCAGGTAATCGTTAGATTTTTTTGCCACATCTTTACCTAGCTTCATTGTAAAGACGAGACTTCCATGGAAATAAAGAAAAGCCAGAGTAAACAAACAATCATGCAAAGTAGCTAGTTTCTCTCAAATCAGTTTAAGCCTTGTCCTGCTTGTGAGACCAAAACGTATTTGTTTTGTAAGCAGATCAATACAGCAGGTCTGGGTTAAAAAGGAGGGGACTAGGGTAATCATTATTAAAGGCTGTGGCAGAAAACACTGAACAGGAGGAGGGGGGCATAGTCCTGGCGGTACCAGACCTAGACTAATCTGATTAAAAGTAATTATATGCAGTCAGATTATGTGTGTGTGTGTGTGTGTGTGTGTGTGTGTGTGTGTGTGTGTGTGTGTCTGGGTGCATGTGCGCGTTCATCTGTTTAAAACACAGTCAAACCCCTCAACAGACTCTGATACTGACGGATTACAATAGATCCCCAGTGATACAAATCTGCATCTTGTCTGAGTGAATGAAACCTTGAAAGATTAGTACCAAATGTTTAATCTAACATATTCTGGCACAGTAAATATTCCAGTTAGACATTAAAGTGTATGATGTGACTTGTTTCAGGCAAAGGTATAGGGAAATATGCCTCATGTTGCAGGCTAGTCTCTCCCTTCTATTCTATATGCCTAGATCATGGCTGCTACAGATGATAGTCTATGGTGAGCCATGGCAAACTAATATAGTTGATCAAATATACATAATTAAAAGTAGAACAGCTGTCCAGTCCACTCAAGACAAGAAGTAAGGTGGAGGGGATACCCTGTATGTGTGTACGGGTGTTTCAGGGAGAGACAATCCAGACAAAATGCTGAACATGAAAGGCAGAGGTCACATCGAAAATGCAGCTCTTAGAGTGTCCACTTGTGTGTCAAAAAAAAAAAATCTAGGCTACATTAGTCTACATAAAGACTAAATATATACAGTACGCTTGCGCCTAAATTTGGGAATTATTCTAGGTCACGAACACACACTAGAATAAATAAAACAAATACTTGATTTTGTTAAGAATAAGTACAATACTCTATATACATCACATATTCTAAAAAAAAATAAAAAAAATCTCCATCTTTTAAATCAGCCATAGGCTTTTTATGCAGCACATTATGGCATTGGCTGCTAATTGCGGTTCTGCATAGGGACAGCACGTGCACATCCAGCTGACTGCACTCCATCAAGCAAAGCAGGCTCAATCCGATTTCAAGTGCTGCACAGCTAATTCCTGATTGAACTGTTTGTTGGTTGATTGTCTTACCGTGTCTGAATGCAAGTCTTGCTGCTGACATAGCCTATAGAGAAAGGAAGTTTGCTCTTTAAGTAAGGTTTGCCGCGTTGTGAGGAATACTGTGCCGCCAACATTCAACCGAACCCATTTGCCGCTATTTCCCCCGGTAGGGTTGATCCCGGAGCCGTTCCGAATGCACTGGGTTTCCGTCCCGCTTGAGTCAGTGGGGCTCGCGGTGGCCGTGGTCGTGTTCTCACTAGCCTCGTTGTCTTTGTTGTTGTTATTATTGTTGTTATTATTATTGTTGTAAACAAGAGGAGTCGCAAGATGACCGATTTCCGATATTGCCTGTGGCACCGTTTTCCGTTTATCTTCCGTTGCCATTAGGAAATAGCAATGGACACGAATAACGAAAATGGGGAATAGCGCGTCCGTTTCCACAGCCTTTGCAGCTTCCTCTCAGTCAGAAAATGTTCCTCAATCTTTCACAAACCAAGGATGCTCCGCCTCAATAACCCCCCTTCCCACACTTTCCAGTTCAAGCCTATGGGTCTTGTAGTTTTCTTATGAACACGACAACGCTTGAATGAGATTAGATTAGATTTTATTCATTCATGTACAGTGCACCTGAGAACATGGCATAGCTAAATGCAGTAAATTCCCTGAATGTCAAATTGCATAAAAAACAATGGCCATAATAGCCGATCCTAGCCTAGCCTAATGGTTGTCTAGGCCCTGTTAGAAAAATTATGGTTATGATGGTTAAAACCTTACAATGACTGAAGTGGGTCTGCTTCTGATTGTTCTAATGTTTTCCAAGCAGAGTTCAATCACCAGGAGAGAAAACCTAAAGCTCTTAACATAATCTTCATTGACTAGTGTAGCCTACTCGCACCCTTGTGCTGCAATGGTAGTTAATAAAGTATTAAAATGGAAGTTAAAATATATAATCCCATTGGTTAAACTCATGAACTCAAATGTCAGTGTTTATCCACACACCTATAAGCTGAAAATGCCTTTAGGGTTATAGGATCTTACGGTTGGTCCAAAGATGGCTTCATAGAAACAAAGCTGAAGTTATAGGTATTAGGAAGACCTTCATGTGCTGTGTAGTTGAACTGTTGCCATGAGAACGGCTGGAGGCCTCCCTGAGTTGTGGGACCATTTATTGCTTCGGCAACCAACTGAAGCGCCATTTGGAAGTCTGTCACCTGTATGAACAAAGATAGCGAGATATTGTTGTATGTAAGTACCAGTTTGTTTTTACTTAAAAAGTTCACTCATTGGAAAGTCAAACAAGTCTATTTCAGATTGCATTTCTGGATATGTAGTATCAAAGAGCAACCCTATGTAATTCAAACCTTTTGTTTTTTATCTGCATGGAACCATGAATAATTCATTACTGTGGTTTCTCACATGTCGTATAATGTGAGAACAGAGTTTATATTAAACTGACTTCAGTTCAGGCCAATAAATATAGAACATGGAGAACAAATTTTATTTTATCTTGAAAAAAATATTTGCATGTAATTTTTCATATACTGCAGATGTATTTACTGTCCTATTGATTGAAGGCCAACATTTTCAAAACTGTTGAACAACCCTTTATGTCGTGAACTCTGACCTTGGTGTCATAACAACCTCCTGGGCGTGCTCTCCTCTGCCTCAGGTCGTTACGGCAACAGATTGTTTTACACGGGTGACCCTTAGAATAAGGATCATATTTGTAGTCTGAAAGATGATTAAAAAATATAGGGATGCTCTTAATAATGGTCAGACAGTAACTTTAGCTATGCTTCCACACACACACACACACACACACACACACACACACACACACACACACACACACACACACACACACACACACACCCCACCCAGCAACACCTACTGTTGTATCTCATGAGGTGTTTGAGCGAGTGCAGGTCGGTGACCTTGGCCTGGTCCCTTCGAAAGATTTTTGCTCGGGGGCAGAGGTCATAGGAGAAGTCCTCTCCATGCCTCCTCCACATCAAACGGTAGCCACTCAGGTTGTAGATGTCGTTGTGGAACGGCACGTTGTAAGACGGCCAGTAGCCTGCCAGAAGGGAAGTTTAGATTGTAGTTAATAGAAGGGTCTCCATCCACATCCATTTAAAAGTAGCTATTGACCACATGTAGTAAGGAAGAATACTCAATGGCTTAATAAAGTGACAGAGAAAATACCCCAGTTGGTGACACAAATATTAAGAGACACTGAACTCAAAAGAAACAGGAAACCGTGCTATCTATGAAGAGATAGAAATTGATAACACATATGGACAGAGACAATACAGTACATCTGGTCAAACAGTATTTAATCTGAGATTATTCTAAACAAATAACTGACTGGTAGCGTCATGTTTTAAGTGATGAACAGAGACACTGAACTGAAAGGAAACAGTATACCGTACTATCAATGAAGAGATAGAAATTGATAACACATATGGACAGAGGCAATAAGGACATACAGTACATCTGGTCAAAGAGCATTAAACCTGAGATAATTCTAAACAAATAACTGACTGGTAGCGTCACGTTTTAAATGATCCACTTACTGAGGTTTTAATAAGCCACGTCACGAGTGTTTGTTTGCAGTGAATGTGGGTGAGTGAGGGAACAGGCCCTGGGTGTGAGGCTCATTGTACCTCGTCGCAGCGCTGGGGTCTGGTCAGAGTGCAGCACCTTCCCTGGGATCTGCTCCACCACGGTCAGGGCTCCATCACTGATACTCCGGCCCAGAGATACCCTGCTCAGGTCCAGCACCATGTACTGGCTGTTATAGGTGCCTGTTGAAGAGGAGAAATATAAATCGCAAATTACGCAAGGATGTATAAAGACATGGTGCTGCCGGATGTTCCCTAAGTACCAGGTTCAGGAGGATTCTTTTGTATTTACTCTGCATGGTCTATGTCAAGGAAATGGAAGAAAACAGACATAGAGGACCATTCAATACATGACAAAAAGGAGTTCAATCCCTCGCTGGCTACTCCCAGTCTATAATAGAACTGTGCCTGGTTAGAATTCTGAATGGATGACATTGGTATCAGTCCGATCATCTTTTTGTCATATAATAGGCTCCTCGTAGGCTCACTCAGAACGAACTGTTCTCTTCTCCTTAGCAGCGCCAGGTGCCAAAGCAAGCAGAGATGTTGACAGATTAGAATACAGCATATTTTTAAATACATTTAAGAACCAGCTTTCATTTTCCACCATTTTTACTTCAAAGGAAACATTTTAAATACTCTAGCTACTTCAAATCACTTAGCATGTAAACTAGAACCACAGAATACGTTTTGCATTAAATAAAATAAACAAAACCTTTTCTCTACCCTTTGTGGATGGGAGGCTCTTTCCAGCCTTGCTCACCAGAGTTGTACTTGGAGAAGACATGGGCCCACTCCTCCCCAGTGCGGGCCAGGTTGTGAGCCAAGCGCACCCTCTGCCAGGCCAGCAGACTGTGGGGGCTGACGTGGGAGAACAGGGAGGTGTTGAACACGCTGTTGGTGGTCTGGGTCATCAGCAGGCCGCTGCCCAGCAGGTAGAAGTCATCCAGAGACATCAGGAAGCCTGGCAGGGAGGGGAGAGGTGGGCTCAAGGAGGGAGACATGTAGAGGGAGGCACTTAGGGACACAGTGAGGGGACAGGCAAAGGGCTAAAGGCAGTAACATGTGTGGGTGTGTAAATATCATTTCTGGATGTGTCCCTAATATTCCCAACACTTTAGCTGTTTTTTTAATCTCAATTATGTTTTTCCTGGTCAGTTTACAGTTCCCTGTTTAAACAGTGTCTGTTCGTATTTGGTAGCACGAGGCTCTGCATGGACTGGACACACATACATACATAAAAATGACATGTACAGACTCATCTCTGTCATCTCTGATCATAAAGACTAAAGGCGTATGTTCCCTAATGAATTCCTGATCCCTTTTAAAACCCATTGTTTACACCTTGTAGACCTACAGCCCTGACTTTCACCAGAGAATACCTGAATCACAAATAAACAATATCTTCTGGCACCATAAATCACAGAATCCTAACTCATCCTGTTGACAGAGTATATTTTATCGAGTGAAAACTTCTTCTTAACTACGCTATTTGCTGATAGGGCCAGAAAGAATATTTTATGTCAGGGACAGGTTAGCAAATCTCAAAGTAACAACATCGCCTAACTTCTGAAATTGACCATCGGAAAGACCTAGAGAACATTTCATCGTGATCGGAGAAACACCCCTTCCATTTTATGGGCCAGCATTCTATCCGATACCAGGGTAGCTGCTGAATGACATCTTTCCTGTGGCTGTGTAGGGGTTAGTCAACTTAAAGTCCCAGTGCTTGTAGATGCGCATGGTGGCAGCATAAGTATACCAACTGGAATGGGCAACCAGCAGGTTTTCATAGCCTGCCAGCACCTGCCAGAGAGAGAGAGGGAATGAGAAATAAAGAGACAAGATGAAAGCCAAAAGATGTTAAATGACACCATAGACTTTAATGCGTTTAAGAGAGAATAATGAACTCTAATCAGTTCTGCTATTTTGGTTGAATCTGTCATCAGCAGGAGACAGGATGCTACAGTACAAATGCAGCATCCTTGTCTTTTAGCCTATATTCACTCCATTGTATGAAGATATATATAAATGCATGATACATTTGCACTTTGTAGAATAATTAAATGCTGTACTGGTTTAGGAAATGCCTTCCATTTGACCTATTGACACATAATTGGCAAGGAAATGGGACCTAGTCCCGGATCATCACTAATACTTCTATAGGCTAAGTTAATTAAACGCGCACCTGCAAGCATTTTAGAACTGTGTCAACCTGCGATAACAAAAACAAAAAATATGATTGTTGTTTGATGTTTGTGCTTGCCTTGTGTAAAACACATTGAATTGCCTTTGGATATGAAATGTGTTCTACAAATACATTTGATTTGAATTTTGATTTGATTATAAAAAACTATTAACGGTATGAGCAGACTAATGATAGTCTTTACGTAACACTTCTCAAATGCCTCAGGATTCCAGCCAAATGGGCTTGACCCCTGACCTTTATAAGAGCCGAGCAGTGGCCCATTCCTGGCATCCTAAATTGGTCTGAGGAGTTGGAGCGCGGTGCCAGTGCCGGGATGAGGTCCAGCAGGTCCCCGAACCCATTCAGAAACTGGATTGCAAACACTGACAAAGGCTGTGGGGGAGGATAGAAATGAAAGAGGGAAATAATTAGACAAAGTGCAGCCCCAACTATTTAGATAGCGACGCACGTTGTTGTTTTGGCTCTGTACTCCAGTTCATCCAAGACTATGATGTTTACATGCTGACTACCCTTTCAGTATGTGCTTATTTACATCAATATCAGGCAAACTGTGCAGTAATTGTAACCCCATGACGCTATACCAACACCGTTACACTAAATAAAGATTGTGGTTCATAACAAGATGGGAGTGACATAATCACTTCAGTCGTATTTACAAATGTTTCCTCGTCCGCATCGTGCAGCATGGTTTTGGTACTGTCAGAGGGTAGGATTGCTGTGCTGCACTAGAAACGGGACTTCATGCCATTCCTGATAGAACGACTAAATCACCACATTAACAAATTTAAATACTAAATACCATTCTAAATACCATAATATAAATGCTGTGGCAGGACCTAATCCACTGTCAATAGAGTTCCCTATGAAGACGTGGGCAAAAATATCTTCATAACAACACACCCTGATAGACTGATCATAAAACATCAGTACATTTTGAAAATGCATTTAAAAATACCTTAACGTTTTGGTATCTATATAGATGTTGTAAATATGATCAAACAAAAGGTGACGGTCTGCATGTTTTTGCATTTTAGACATTGCCAGAGTAACAACACCAAACAAATGTGCTGCGGTCCAAATACAAACATAAAACCAAGTGAGATTGTTTTTGTGAAATGTTTTAAAACCTACTAAATCCTAGTGAATATGATGTTATAAATGGTAGGACCTTTCTCTGTCTCTGAAGAGGGCACACACACCTCTCTCTGTCTACTCTTGGCCCAGTGAGCAGCTCCGGCTTGCAGACCGTCCAGCTGGGCTAGAATAAGTCCCAGATGTAGCCACAAGGGGTCAGTGTTACTCTTCAGTTTGACCTGCTCCCTTGCCCAGTAATCCTGTTTCCTGGGAGAAAAAACAGAGGCAGATGTTGTGGTCTGATTCCTTATTACTTGGCTATCTCAAATACAATGACATACCAATGTTACTGTCTGTTTATTAAGAACCACACATTTTTGAAAATAGCATGGAGCAAGAAAACGTATCTCTTTAAAAAAAAAAAAAGGGTGCAGGGTGTGCATACCTCATAAAATACTTTAAAGATAGCAGAATCTTTTCATCCTTAATCAGCTGTGGGTACATGTTGGAAAAATGCCTAAACATTTGTCTAGATGCAGAAAAAGAGCAAATATATTATTTGAAAAGTTTCCGTTCCCTAAAACCTTCTCAAGACAGTATAGTGTGTGCCACCATCAGGCAAGCTCTCTTTATCTTCAGCTCATACACACATCATCATCCAGTCAAAAAACGTACTTGTGGGATTTATGTCAAACTGTCCTGTAGGTAATAATTGTATCTTAGCTAAGCAAATAGCATTGCTATGCTACATGCCAAAGACAAAGCACCAACTCACTCAGCTGTAAGGAAGCCTTCCAGGTAGCCAGCAAGGAAGTGCGTGATCTCATCTCCTTCTGATCTGTCACTGTAGCCTGCCTTAATCTCCAGGACCCCCCATCCAGAGAGGAGGAGAGTGTCGTTGAAGAAGCCGTAAGCGCCCCCTTCTCTCTCCATCACCCCTTCCTTTACAATCACACTCTTCTGGGCAGCATCCCAATAAACAGTGGCCTCCTGGAGCTCTATCACAAGAGGGGGCCCAGGGTTGGATAACACACATTGCATATGCCAACATGAAGGCATGAACTATACAACTGTTGTTTAAACTTCAAGCTATGCAGAAACTTGTGCTTTGCTGTTCAATAAACCAAAATGCATTCCGGTAGGCCAATACAATAGATTTGAGTAGTAATATGGTCATAATTTAATTAAGTAATAGAGATTTAATTATTTTCAGCCATTATATACCTTACCCTATTTTAGGGGGAAAAACGCACATCATGGCTCATGTCGGCCCATAGATTCAGTCAGATAGGCCTCGCATAGAATCACTCATAGGCTGTAAACTTATAGGCTATAATGTTTTCGTAGTGAACAGCGGGCGCAGCACCGTAATACGCACAATTGGCTATGACTTATAGACATTTTAAAATGTTTATGTTATGAACAGAAATCCAGGATACTCACGATTGTTTTGCGCTGAAGAGCGCATTACAGCCAAAGTGCACAAAATAATGCTACATCCGATTATTATAGTCCAATGTGTGATAGCCATTTCTTTACAATTAAGCATAATTTGTTTCGCTGCCCTCTTATATCTGCGACGTGTAACATTTGTGGCCTGCCTAGTGCATATCACTCTCTGAAATTGAAAAGAGTTGCTTGATTGGTTCAGGTCTGAGGATGAGCGCGCTGCAATTGTGCTTTTGAATGGTGGACGAAGATTAATTTCGTTCGCTCATGTTGATCAAAAATAAATTGTCAAATAATCAAATTGCATACACTGATAAAGTTAATACCTCCAACAGTATTTTTGAGTATGAAGTTGCAAGAAAAGTACTAAAACATTTCACCCCAGATGGGACTCGAACCCACAATCCCTGGCTTAGGAGGCCAGTGCCTTATCCATTAGGCCACTGGGGCTTGCTGTATAACAGGGTGGGTACATGCCATTTTATAGCATTTACCAGATTGGGCAGGTAGCGTTGAATAAGCAGCAGTTAATCTTTTTTTTTTTTTTAGCTCAGTTACAAGACAAGCTTTGAATTTGCACACTTACACAGTTAACACCACTTATTTTATGTCTGCATAATGTTGCAAACTGTTTCCAAAACACTGTATCCGTAACCATGGGGATTTGTGTACTTTAATGGATTGTCCCATTGGCAATTTGAAAAGGGATATTGAAGATAGAAATACGTGATACACAGGTTGGAACAATTTAGTTAAAATAATATTTCTATATGATGTGAGAGTAATAGACGGTTATGTATCATAATATGCAAAACAAAATACTCGATTATGAATCTAGATAAATACTTTAAAGACACTGAATATTTCAGAAACTCCGTATTTTGAAAATGGAACATTCACACATGCGCAATACCTAGCGATGCATGTTTGAAGCAAGCAGAAAGATCAACAGAGCTCTTGAAGATGGGAAGATAATGTTGGAGAGAGCAGCACTTTCACAATATATTACAATTAATTGTCAGTGTTTCGAAACGGGGACAATACTAATTCATAGGTCTAGCAAGCTAGTTAGTTATTCGCTAACGCCAATAAGTCACAACCAAAAATTGTTTTGTTCTTTCTGCACGTTAGCTGGCTTCTGTCGTGTCGTGAGACGTGAGACACCATATTTTTCCATACACATTTTTGTCTTTTTTATAACAGTTTACTAGCATGCCGCTTTTTGGAAATACTTTCAGTCCAAAGAAGACTCCTCCTCGCAAGTCTGCATCTTTGTCCAATCTTCACACGGTAAGCAAGTCCGTTTACCAGTTTTGTTTTAGTATCTGAAGGTGGCAGATAAATACGTCGGTCATCGATCTGTTAGTTGCCTATAAAGTTTAGATTTAAGGAAAAAGGCAGGTTCTATGAAGTGACACTCATCGTCCGTTTGGTTGGTTCTTGGTCCAAAAACATGTTTTTGAAGTCGAAGACGTTGAAAGCAATTTAAATTATTAAAAAATGCTCTTGGATTCAATGTTAAAGAAGCTGTGTCAACTTTGAAATGCCATGAGATTTTTATCACTGTTCTTTTTGAATATTCAAGTTGGACCGCTCTACCAGGGAAATTGAGCTAGGCCTGGAGTATGGCTCTCCTATGATGAACATTGGTGGCCAGAGCTTAAAATTTGAAGAAGGCCAATGGATAACGGGTAATTTGCCTTGTATATTTATATGTAGTCTCAACACAAAATGATTCACTCAATTCTCCTACTCAGACAGAGATGCCTGGTTGCAGTAGAATTACCATCACCAATCTAAAAAATAATGTTCTAAATGTTCCACTCTGTTGCTCACTATATTATATGTGCAGAGACTGGAGGGAATGTGTCCAGTAAAGAGATGCAGAGGCTTAAGAAGAGAAACCTACAGCTGGAAGAAGAAAATAACCTTTTGAAGCTGAAGATTGACCTCCTCTTAGACATGGTGAGCCATCAATTTAAAATGTGTGGCATTGCATTCTACCCATATTTTTTCGGGTAAATGTGTTGATGATATGGTCTTTGACCTGGTCCTCCTGCCGATCCAAAGTCTACAAGAAACTTACAGCCACTATGCCACGTTCACACGTATGTTGATAGCATCCTGAGGAAAAAAAAGGGTCATGAGAAGGGCTTTCTAGTGATCTGATGAAACATGAAACCGATAGAAATTAGACCCTTTCACAGTTCAACTTCATTATACATATTCACACAATTGTAAAGATATGTTTCTCTATTTCTCAATATAACGTGGATATATGGGTATTTAGTTGAACGAAGTGAACTTCCAGTAGTAGTTCAGGCAGGGCACTAGGCATAGCCGTTGACTTCTTGATGAAGTCTTTCTAAATATAATTATTTTAGTACTGTATCCTTGACGTTGTATCTGCCTCCACGCCTGTTGGTTGTTACAACATGTCTCAAATATAGGGCTGTAGTCAACCAAAGAAAAATCTTGGTCGATTGCATTCGTAGATATTTTCCGTTTAATTGACGGGGGTGGGGTCGGGGGCTGGCTCTTTGCATTATATGGAATAATTTTTTTTATTATTTTAGGCTTCTGAAACGATAACAACAGACTCGGAGCCGTTAACTGTTGTTCCAACCCGCCAGCGTAGTGATTTTCGAGCATAGTAGAATATAGCCTGTGTTTCGAGCATAGTAGAATATAGCCTGTTTATCTCAAAAACATGCAAGTAGCCTATTATTAACTTAAAACTTTGCTGCAGTTATATTTCAAACAAAACATTTAGGCTATTTATTAGACCAAACATATTGAAATATACCAATCTGATATGTTCACACTTAAAGCCTAGCAAGTGTTAAACACGAAAGTTGACGGATCGTGCTAGCAGACAACCTGAAAAAAACGTATACCTACCTTTATGTGATGCGCCTGCTTGTTATTGACGTGTGGTAAGTAAATAATTGGGAGCAGATTTTGCATTCTTTTCCTCTATCTTTTTTTAATAAAATGTTTCAACACCGACTTCTTCCACATGGTGTCAACAATTAACCTAGTAAACATTGAATACGTTTTTCTAGTCTTCTAAACAGTCTAAATTTGGGTGAGTTCAAAGTTCGGAAAATGGGGGTGTTTTGACTCCCTGTCTTATAAGTCTTATAGTCTATTAAACCATACGATTATAAATGTATTAATACATTTTTATTTACTTATTATTCATAATCAATGTTCTTACACAAAAATAAAATACATCAGGTCTGCATGTCCCTCCCACCCTGAAAATAACGTATTAAAAAGTTTTATGAAAGCAACACAAGCGATTAATTGGCCAATAATAATTTGGTCGACCAAGAGCATGTTGACCAGTTAATCGGTTAATCGACCAGAAGGTGTCAGCCCTACTGAAATAGACATGGTTTTGTTTTACTTTGTCTATGCAGTCTATTGATATAGGTACAGTGCATCCGGAAAGTATTCATACCCGTTCACTTTTTACACATTTTATTATGTTACAGCCTAATTCCAAAATAGATTAAATAAAAAAAAAATTCTCAACATTCTACATACAATACCGCATAATGACAAAGTGAAAAAAGTTTTTTAGAATTTTTTGCAAATGTATTAAAACTAAAAACCTAAAATATCACATGTACATAAGTATTCACACCCTTTGCTGTGACACTCAAAATTGAGCTCAGGTGCATCCCGTTTCCACTGATCATCCTTGAGATGTTTCTACAACTTGATTGGAGTCCACCTGTGGTAAATTCAAGTGATTGGACATGATTTGGAAAAGCACACACCTGTTTATATAAGGTCCCACAGTTGACAGTGCATGTCAGAGCACAAACCAAGTTATGAAGTCCAAGGAATTGTCTGTAGACCTCCGAGACAGGATTGTATCGAGGCACAGATCTGGGGAAGGGTAAAAAAAAAATTCTGCAGCATTGAAGGTCCCAACGAGCACAGTGGTCTCCATCATTCGCAAATGTAAGAAGTTTGAAACCACCAGGACTCTTCCTAGAGCTGGCCGCCCACCCAAACTGAGCAATCGGGGGAGAAGGGCCTTGGTCAGGGAGGTGACCAAGAACCCGATGGTCACTCTGACAGAGCTCCAGTGTTCATCTGTGGAGATGGGAGAACCTTCCAGAAGGACAACCATCTCTGCAGCACTCCACCAATCAGGCCTTTATGGTAGAGTGGCCAGACGGAAGCCACTCCTCAGTAAAAGGCACATGACAGCCTGCATGGAGTTTGCCAAAAGGCACCTAAAGGACTCTCAGACCATGAGAAACAAAAATTCTCTGGTCTGATGAAACCAAGATTGAACTCTTTGGCCTGAATGCCAAGCGTCATGTCTGGAGGAAACCGGGTACTGCTCATCACCTGGCCAATACCATCCCTACAGTGAAGCATGGTGGTGGCAGCATCATGCTGTGGGGGTGTTTTTCAGCGGGAGGAACTGGGAGACTAGTCAGGATCAAGGGAAAGATGAATGCAGCAATGTACAGAGAGATCCTTGACAAAAACCTGCTCCAGAGCGCTCTGGACCTCAGACTGGGGCGAAGGTTCACCTTCCAACAGGACAACGACCCTAAGCACACAGCCAAGATGACAAAGGAGTGGCTTCGGGACAAGTCTGTGAATGTCCTTGAGGCCGACGCTCCCCATCCAATCTGATGGAGCTTGAGACGATCTGCAAAGAAGAATGGGAGAAACTACCCCAAAATAGGTGTGCCAAGCTTGTGGCATCATACTCAAGAAGACTTGAGGCTGTAATTGCTGCCAAAGGTGCTTCAACAAAGTATTGAGTAAAGGGTGTGAATACTTATGTACATGTGATATTTTATTTTTTTATTTTTAATACATTTGCAAAAAAAAAAAAAAAAAAATTTTCACTTTGTCATTATGCGGTATTGTGTGTAGAATGTTGAGAAATTTTTAATTAATCCATTTTAGAATTAGGCTGTAACATAATAAAATGTGGAAAAAGTGAAGGGGTATGAATACTTTCCGGATGCACTGTAGTTACGGTACACCTGGTCTAACCATATAGCCATTTTATTTAAAGTTTATAACATTAAGAGTGTTTTCACTAAACTGGTTTCATTTTAATTTCCCCTAGTTGTCAGAGACCACAGCAGAGTCCCACCTGCTGGAGAAAGAGTTGGAAGAGATGAAGATTCATCATCGAAGGAAAAAGTAATGTCTGTGTCCTAAAGGAAATCACTAATGGAATTACACTTACAATGAGCGTCGAAGGAGGTCCTGGGCTAAGATCAAGTTGGCTTTTCTATTTATCATGCAGGTCTTGGTCCTGCATGCTTTGGAAGAGGTAGTTAAATCGAAAATAAATGATAAGGGATACTTGCTGTACTTACTTACCGTTGACAATAAGAAACCTGCTATATATATTTATGTTTAAATTAAAATAAAACAAGGATTTGCCTTTTCTAACACACTTTGTGTCTGTTAGAATTTATTTTATTCAAAATTGTTGTTAGCCCTTGGTGACTGAGTGCATTTAAAAACATATTTTCTTTCATTAAACATTACATGGATGTGTATCACTGTAAATGTCTTGTGGTTTCTCACAAGTAAATAAAACATTTTTATGTTAAAACGAAACTTGAGGCTTAATAGATTTAATGTTATTTCTACAAAATTTGAAGATTTAAGAACATTTATCTTAGGAAAGAAAAACTACGATCAAATAATTTAACGGGGAAACTGTGTAGACTCAACAGTAAAGGAGCAAATTACATTATATAGGCTATTTAAAAAGAAAAAGGGTTGAATTAAATGTAAAATAAATATCATAATTTTGCAGCCAGGGTACGTTTGCCAGGTAAGTAGTCCAGCTTAGCACAATGACTGTAAGTCACCAGTGCCGGAACTGCCTGGTTCCATCACACACCTTAGAAAAAAAAATCTCCGAAGCGGTATTATTTACAAGATATCTTATATTTTACACAAGTAGAAATTAAAATGTAAAAGTGGGATGTTTTTGAAACAGATACCGTTGTCTTTTTCAGCAGCAATTTACTTCATATACAAAGACTAGGAGTCCAACGTGAAAAGTTCAGACGGGCAGGCTTTATTCAGCATCAAAAAAGGCCGAGTGGGCATTCAGGTTCACAACTGAATTATACCAGCATGGTCAGTTTCTTTATACATTGTGAAATCATTTCATGACATCCCCAAAAGTTTGCAAGTCCCCAATATGCAAACTAGGCAACACCCAATTTCCATCATCTCCTTTCAGCTTCTTCCAGTGGCTCTTTTGGTATCTCTTTTGGATCTTGGCCTAAACACCCTTCTCACATCAGGCCCCCTCATTTTCCTACGGTAACCTCAGGCATAAGATTCACTGACCCCAGACCAACTGTCTTTAACATAACCCTGACTTCTTTCACTTTATATATATTTATGAGTCTGTCAATTTCCTGAATTCTTTCCCTGGTTTCGCTCTGTAAAATGACATTAAGTGTCCTGGAGAACAAACAGAATAAGTTACCATTGTTACAAGCATTTGCTTATGCTTCCCCCATTGGGGCCTTCAATATACCACACCCCAAATGATGCTCTACTCATCCTTAGTGTCCCACATTCTCTGCCTCTTCTGATAACGTTACTTAGTAACTAAACATAATATTAAACTGGTATAATTACTGAATGACCTTTAACATTAATTACACAAAGGTACACACTTTTAGGTTGTACCTTGTGTCGGAGAGGCAGCCTCGCAACAATAGGTCAGACCGCATGTTTGTTCACTTTTGACGGAGCCATGCTAGCTGGAAATACTGGCATACAGTCATTGTGCTAACCTATATTACATTTACCTACCTACCTACTCACCTAAACTAGTCATTGAGTGTACAATCATAATATTGATATCGATAATCTCGTCTGACTAAGGGTAAGTATGAAGATATTTTATTTCCCAGAAAGTTGAGGAAATCTAGCCCTTTCAGACACGTTTGGGCTAAAAGACTGTAAAGGAAATTTCTATGCAGATGACACCATTCTTTATTCCTTTCCTCCATCCATGGAACAGGCAATGTCAAACCTGACAAGGGAATTTCATTGTGTACAGAAATCCCTTAGAAATCTAAGATTAGTCCTTAATGAGTCAAAAACTAAATATATGCTTTTCTCAAGGGCCAAAATGTTAGATTATAAGGCAAAAAACATTTGCTCCATTAATGGCGCCCAAATTGGTAATTTCACTAGATGAAAAGTTATCGTTTAAGATGCATATGCTTGAAATTCACAAAGAAGGTGAGGATCAGACTTGGAGCTCTATATAGTATAAGGTCATGCTTTTCACTTGAAAATAGAAAGACAATTGTAAAATCTACTCACTTGTCAGTCATGGATTATGGTGATATTGTGTATATGCATGCAGCCCCAACTATTTTAAAGTCCCTTGATGCGGTTTACCACAGTGATTTGCGTTTTGGAACTGAGGATAGTTTTAGAACTCATCATCACTGTATACAAAAGTAGGATGGTCTTCTATTTGTGATAGGAGAGAAAAACATTGCTCTTTTTTGTTTACAAGGCATTGCTGGGCAAGTTACCTTTTTACCTTACTTCATTATCAAAACACAAATCCAATAGTCATAGGACACGCTCACAGGACTATATCACCCTTGAAAGCCACAAAGTGAACACAGAACTTGGTAAATCAGTTTTCAGTTTTTTTGCCTCAGATAAATGGAACAAGATTCAACAGGAATTTAAATTAGAGCAGTTTGTTTCTGTTGAACAAAACTGGAGGATTTGGGAGATGAAGAGTGTTCTTGTTTTTGGTTGAAACTTAAATATTGTATTGTAAACATCTTTATTTCTTTTTGCTTATTTTGTATTTTATTTTTTGTTATTGTAATTGATATATTCTGCCTTTAAACAGGGCAGTGCTGGAAAAGAAACCTGGTCTCAGTCGGTTGACCCTGTATAAATAAAATATAAAATATTTATATATATATATATATATAATATATATATATATATATATAGTATAAAATAATAAATTCATAGGTGATGGGACTACTGTATTATGTGTGTCATGGTTACATGAATGGAATCTAGACTGAGTTGGTTGGCTCAGAGCCGAAGAGATCTATATGGCTCTGGTTGGCTGCATGGTGGCATTATGATGTCATAAAGAGGTGTATGCTCTAGAGTTTAGTAGAATGTCTGAACTGAAAGAATCAATTTAGAGTGCACTATTTTTATGTTGGAAGCAGAGGTGTGTACACATTGTATACTTAAGGAGAGATGGTTTTATCAGCTATTATCTAGCACATCAAGCAGCTTACTTAACCAGTTAAATTAACCAGATGTTCAGATGAATGTAACCAGAATGTTCTTTATTTCTGCTGCTTTGCATATAATGAGCTGACCAACGTTTTATACCTTTCTTTGTCTGGCAACATAGTTCTGCTGTTGATCAACTCACATCAAATTCATTTTGACTTGATCTTTTTCAGGACGTAACACTCGACCACATGATGGATGGAGAGCCGTTGAATGGTGTGGACCAGGACCCACCACAGAAAAAGAAAAGCCTGCTGAGGAGATTACGCAAGTGTGTGCGACAAAAACTTGGCTTCTCGGTGAAAGACAGGAGGAGGAAGAATGGACAGCAAGAACAGAAGGGACATGTCGTCTCAAATAAGGAGGAAGAGAAGGACAAAGAGGAAGGGGAAGAAAAGAGAGAGACTGGAGAGCAGACAGCGATGGAGGAGGTCATGGTGAGGAGGAGCAGGCTGGGGACGGAGGAGGAGTGGACGATCAAGTGTGAGAGGGAAATGAGAACGAGGCAGATCATAATGTTTGCACGAGAGAGGGATGAGCAAGAGCAAGAGCGACTGAGACTGACAGATGAATGGCAGAACCAGGCCATGATTCTTGGAGATGTGCCTCAGGAATGGCAGGGAGAGGAGGTATATCCATCCATGGGACTGTACCAAACTCTGAACTTAGGAGAGTTACAGTGGGAGGAACAGTCACAAACCCCCGTGGACTGGGAGGAGGAGGTAGCTCCAGAAATGGAACAAACCTTGGTCTGGGAAGAGGATACTTTACCAGCTCAAGAAATTGCACAAGGCCCTTCTTGTGAAGAGGTGATATGTCCAGAAATGGAAGAAAAGACAAACACATATTTTACAGAGGGGTCGTCTATATCTGGAGCTTTCTGTGACACAAGCCCCGATTTCCCAAGGGTTGAGGACATTGTCAGCTATATGGAGCAAAACAATCTTTTCTGGGAGGAATTCCAAGTGGGTCTTCACGATGACCAAGAGGATATCAAAATCCTACAAGTGAAAGATGATGGTGAAGAAGAGAGTAGTTACCAACAAACAGTTGACATGGTCAATTATATAGCTTTACAAATTTATGCCCAAATCATGGAAACAGATGAAAAAATGGAGGTGGAAACTGAAATGATGAACTATGTAGAAATGGAAGACAGTAGGGCTACAGAAGAGGACCTGGAAACAGAGGACGATTACGAGTGGGGAGGCGCTGACCGGACAGAAATGAAAAGAAAAGTGACGGAAACTTCTAAAAATGTCCACGGCGAGAAAATGGCAGCAAAATACAAACTGGAGAGGGAAACCATGATACGCAAAAGGAAAGGCAGAGATACTGGTGGGCATCACAGGGCCAACAGGCCAGCACCTAGAGCCCTCGCCCTGTATAACACCACCAAGGAGGGCTTGGCCTGGGATTAGCAGAGGGTGCTGGAAGTGGTGTTGGAGGACCAGTGTAGGTGGCACTCTTCCTTCTGGTCCATGTAGCCAGCCCCCAACGCCCATGGGCAGAGACAGGGGGCACTCTGTCCTGCATTAATGGTGCTGTCCTTCAGATGAGACGCTAAATCAAAGTCCGCTCTGTGTGGTCATTGAAGATGTTGGGGACACCACCCCGTAATTTAACTACAGGGTGGTAACCCCAGTGTTCCAGCCTAACCCTACACTTCCAGCCTGGTCGGCTTTTCATAACATAGTTTTTAATTCCTCTTCCGGCTGCACTCTGTCCCACAGCTTCACAAAAAACTATTGTGTGGATAGTACAAAGGTCTATCTCAGTTTTTTTACAACATTTTATATTTTTTTTTCTGATTTCCCCGTAATGCCAACCAAAACATTTACATTAATGTACCTTTCTTCTCTCGTCTGGAATTAAATAGATTAGCCAGACCCTTGCACTATGACACATCTGCAATCTAACACACATCCTGTATAGAATAAATGATGGTGAAATGGTAAGATATGAGTCCTTAAGATTACTCATGAGCTCATATAGTTCATAGAAAAGAATGTAGACTTTCTGACGATTTACAAATGATCCTGCTTCACCGACAAACCATTTCTACCACCGGTGTGAAAATTTCTTCTCCAAATCTTGATTGTATTGCTCTGACTGGGCTAATAAATAAACTCTTGAAAATATTTGAAATGTTTTCTTTGTTGAAAGTAATTTAGCAATGTGAGGTCCTGTACAGTACATAGCTATGCTTCAATTGTGGAACAAACTGTATGACTACAAATTAGGTGATGCTAGTTCAGGGGGGCAACTCAGACTTCAGCTACGCCCACCCCAATGGCATCATGCCATCAAATCAAATTGACAACAAAATGTATTTCATGTAGGCTGACTTTTGGCTGTTGAGCAGTCTGCTTATATTCGATACTTAAGAGAAAGCACTTTGGATATAATTGATGCATAGAATAGGATAAAAAAATTAAGGGGATTCACTTTATTGATCGGAAGAGACATTGTAATATCATTACTTTGACCATCAAACAAACAAACTAGGTACTCATTTTTTTTTATAATTATAGGCACATAAAGTTCAGATAGAGTAAAATAAAATAAAAATTGGTTATATGGGCCTACATAAGAAAACATGGGATTAACAAATTACATTTGACATACATTTCAACCTTAAACTTTAGCACATTTTAGTCGCATATCAAATCTTCCACTATCTTCTATGAGGCTAAATGTGTTGCTTGTTCAGTCCTGGGAACAGATTGGACTGCCTGTGCTTGTTTCCCAAACCAAGTATCTTAAAGATATTGCGGCCCTCATGGTTTTTGGTTTGGATGTTATTTTCTGCCAAAAATAAGTTAATGAAAATGTAGGTTGTAAACGATCTCTGTGTTTACAAAAGGGATAAAATTGTCCTCATATACAACGAGCAAGACATACATCTTTACGCACAGATCTGCTTTCTAGTCGTGCTATTGTCATGGTACGAATACGACTAGTCATACATGGGGGGTGCCAAGTGTGAAAAAAAATAAAGCGTTAACATTTTAATGTGTATAATCCTACAAAATCCTGCCATTAGTTAAATTAGATTCAAACTAACTGAAAACTGACAACCTTCTGGGAAAATCTGTAATTAAACTATAATTCCAACTGAGAGTTGTACTCGTATACGTTGTAGCTGCAATATTACTCTGCCAGTGCATTTCCCTACAACGATTAATAGAATTCGCAAGATCCCGGTTTTTGCCGTGCAACCCAACGACGAATACAGTCGCAATTTACCCAAATATAGTACAGCAACAAAACACGTATGTTGCTACTTGAAACTACAACGTGAAACTTCAGTTCAGTACAGTTCAATAGCTTTTTGCTGTGCTGAAAGCATGTCCTTTCTGCCCTAAAATAATGCTGTTGTGGACTTATTTCCGGGCTTGATTTTAGAACTCTACAAAGCCAATACGTTTCCAATTCATTTCTCTGTACGACGTGACCAGTACATACACGATTCTTAACTCCATGGCAGTAGCACATTCTCGACAACTCCACCTATAAATATCTGGAAGATAGGAGAAGCGCCATTGGAAGATAGTAGAATGGTTTAGCAAGTCAACCTATCTGAGAAAAGTGGCGTCATCGAAATGGAACCAGCGCTCGCAGCTCTCATTGGTCCATAACCATCAGAGCTTTCGAGAAATATCGAGAATCCCTATGTAATATATAAAGCGTTGCTCCCAACACAAACCAGTATCAAGTCTACAATTGAAACGTTACCGATTAACAGGAGCGGAGAGATACAGAAGCGATAATCCTACATTTATCTGCGAGTGTCACATCAACTATCGCCTATTTCAAACAGTAAGTATTTTTTCCATTATTTACAGGATATTTTGGGGACTTTTTTTAACGTTTAAATGTTAAAGGAAGAAAAACTATTTAGGACAAACAAAATTATTATTGCAGATTAAGTAAATCTTCTTATTTAACATTGGACTAAATGTACCTCCTTTCAAAAGCAATTTTGATTTTTTTATGGAATTGCTTTTGTCAAATTCCTGGATTTCCAGATATGAATCTTTTTGGTTGGTTATACAAATTTATGCTCAATATTTATACTCTCATTTCTTTAGGCAACCATCTTCAATCAAAATGTCTGCAGCAAAAGGTGTTGGTATCGGCATTGACCTGGGCACCACCTACTCCTGTGTGGGGGTGTTTCAGCATGGAAAAGTGGAAATCATCGCCAACGACCAGGGTAACAGGACCACCCCCAGCTATGTTGCCTTCTCAGACACTGAGAGACTCATTGGAGATGCAGCCAAGAACCAGGTAGCCATGAACCCCAACAACACTGTGTATGATGCTAAGCGACTGATTGGCCGTAAATATGACGATCCAGTGGTGCAGGCGGACATGAAGCACTGGCCCTTCCAAGTGGTGAACCATGGAGGAAAGCCCAAAGTTCAGGTTGAGTACAAGGGGGAGAACAAGACATTTAACCCTGAGGAGATCTCCTCCATGGTGCTGGTGAAGATGAAAGAGATTGCTGAAGCCTACCTTGGGCAAAAGGTGTCCAATGCAGTCATCACAGTGCCAGCTTACTTCAATGACTCACAGCGCCAGGCCACTAAGGATGCAGGTGTGATTGCCGGGCTGAACGTTCTGAGGATGATCAATGAGCCTACGGCAGCAGCCATTGCCTATGGCCTGGACAAGGCCAAGTCCAAAGAGCGCAATGTCTTGATCTTTGACCTGGGTGGGGGTACCTTCGACGTCTCCATTCTCACCATTGAGGACGGCATCTTTGAAGTGAAAGCCACAGCCGGTGACACCCACCTGGGTGGGGAGGACTTTGACAACCGCCTGGCCAAACACTTCATGGAGGAGTTCAAGAGGAAATACAAAAAAGACATCAGCCAGAACAAGAGAGCCTTGAGGAGGCTGCACACAGCCTGTGAGAGGGCCAAGAGAACCCTGTCCTCCAGCACCCAGGCCAGCGTTGAGATAGACTCCCTGTACGAAGGCATCGACTTCTACACCTCCATCACCAGGGCTCGCTTTGAGGAGATGTGCTCTGACCTCTTCAGGGGAACCCTGGAGCCTGTGGAGAAAGCCCTCCGGGATGCCAAAATGGACAAGGGCCAGGTCAATGACATTGTTTTGGTGGGAGGCTCCACACGAATCCCAAAGATCCAGAAACTCCTTCAAGACTTTTTCAATGGTAGGGAGCTGAACAAGAGCATCAACCCAGATGAAGCGGTGGCCTACGGGGCTGCGGTCCAGGCCGCTATCCTCATGGGTGACACTTCTGGTAACGTTCAGGACCTGCTGCTGCTAGATGTGGCCCCTCTGTCACTTGGTCTGGAGACGGTGGGAGGAGTCATGACCGCTCTCATCAAACGCAACACCACCATCCCGACAAAACAAACCCAGACCTTCACCACGTACTCTGACAACCAACCTGGGGTCCTGATACAAGTGTACGAGGGGGAACGAGCCATGACCAAGGACAACAATTTACTAGGAAAGTTTGATCTATCAGGCATTCCACCTGCCCCGAGAGGGGTTCCTCAGATCGAGGTGACCTTTGACATCGATGCCAATGGCATTTTGAATGTGTCTGCGGTGGACAAAAGCACTGGCAAGGTAAACAAGATCACCATCACTAACGATAAAGGACGGCTCAGCAAAGAAGACATTGAAAGGATGGTGCAGGAAGCTGATCAATACAAAGCCGAGGACGAGGCTCAGAGGGAGAAGGTTGCTGCCAAGAACTCACTGGAGTCCTACACCTTCAACATGAAGAGTAGTGTGCAAGATGACAACGTGAAAGGTAAAATAAGCGAAGATGACCAGAAGAAAGTCCTTGAGAAGTGTGAGGAGGCCATTTCCTGGCTGGAAAACAACCAGTTGGCAGATAAAGAAGAGTATGAACACAAACTGAAAGAGTTAGAGAAAGTGTGTAACCCCATCATCACCAAGCTCTACCAGGGAGGAGTGCCCCCAAGTAGCTGTGGAGGCCAGGAACGAGCCCACTCTGGTGCAGCTCAGGGCCCAACAATTGAGGAGGTTGACTAAAGTCACACCTCTTATTGACTCTGCAAATATGTTTTGGAATGGATATTAAATATGTGTTCTTAATTGTTTCTACGATGGTTTTCACTTTAATTTATTTCATTCCAATGTGATACCTGGACACAATGAGAATGGACTAATTTGTAAATAGTGAGTTGGAATATCTCAGTTAAAGAATGCTTATATATTGTTGCCAATCAGTTGACTATGTCTTTACGAGTATTCAATAAAATGTTGTAAAAGTTATTCCTGTTTTAAAGTCTGCTTTCTTTGGAAGTGTTTCTTGCACTGAGAATGCCCTGATAAAACTTTTACTTTGCAAAAGCAAACATAGTTCCCATTTATGTTTAAAAAATTACAATGTAGACTAGACAATAAAGAAAGAAATGACCTACCTATTTTAAATAGATAAAATAAGGCATAAATAAAATGAAAAAAAAGAGGCCTACCTTCAGTAACCTAGGGTTGAAATGCTGTGAGCAGGTCCGTTACTCTTTTTGGATACAAAACGCGTTAATGCCTATGTGTTGTATTAGCCTAGAAACAAGATCCGAAACGCAAGCAGTCCTTTTCCCATTGTGATGCCTATTTAATAGCAAATGCAGTTGAACCATCCAAACACAAACAGCAGTGTGTGGTGACATCCTACTTTGGTGCTGTAATAATTGGTCTATAGTCCATCAGGCTATCATATCACAGCAAGGCCTATCTCCCTTTAAATATAGTTTTTCTTGAGCAACTTTTATATTAAGAAGACACTTACAGTTGGACAACATAGTAGTCTCCAAGCTCAATCAAATTGAGGTGGGCCTGGAGTATGGCTCTCGTATTATGAACACTGGTGGCCACAGCTCGAGAGTACATAGGAAAGAACTTTTAAGAGATGCTTACTGTTCTGACAATAATAAATCAGCTGTACATTTATGTTCTGAAAAATGTATTATCGCCTATTATATTGTGCAGTGGATCTGAATTATGGTCTGATAAAAACTTCTAATTCACAATTGTTCATGCGTAAGGCGTTGATTGCGGAGTGCATTTGAAAACAAAAGACAACATGGATTACATGGATTTCTATCACTCTAAACAACATTCTTTAAGACACAATGTTTTCCTAATAAGTCAACCATTTATTTATTTGCAAATAAAATACTGTAATGCCCACAAAAGTTCAATTAAACAAAGGATGTCTGTCGCTTGTAGAAGTTCTTTCCATAAGAACATTTTGGTCCAGACACTTTTTTCTTTTTCTTCACAATGTTCCTGGGCTTCAGGTCTATGCACACAATTAGATTAAGAACATTTTGGGAGGCACTGATTATGATGCAACATGCTAACATTGTGATGTTTAAGTTGTCATGGATACAAGTGACACACCTGCACCTATACACCAAGTTTGCCCTCTTCTTCAACCAGTTATATCTAAATGATTAGCCTTGGAGTCAATGAAAGAAAACCGCTGATTCAGTTTAGCCTAGAGACAGGAGAGCTCCAGAATAATTATGTTTATGTGAAGGTTACTATAAAATGCTCCACTTTCATTTATAGGGATTTTGTCTACTTTACCGTAGCAAGCGCGGAGTCTCAAGTGAAAGAGTTTCAGATTTTAATATTGGCAAATTCAGCTGGTCGGAGAATCTGCAGGGAAGCCAAGTCACTTAAGTCTCCAATAGTAAGGCAGTTGCGGTAATTTAGCACTTCAACATTCAACATCACTGAAATAGTTTGCTATTATGACTTTTTGGCTGTATAATAATACTTTAACTTAAATAAGCATCTTCAAGTTTAGGCAGCAGTGATGGTATAAGTAATTTTCTCATCAATAAAGCTTTTTAATAGACCATAGATAGCACTTACATCAGAATTGTTTTACCTCACTATTATGGATGGTGTGATGTATAAGATTTGACTGTCAGGAGAAGGAAGGTTCAGGTAAAGCATGTTACCTGCTGACTAGCCTAGAATTAAGTTAGGGAATGTCGGTACTGCAATGACAGCCCTGAATGTAGCAAAAAACAACAACATAAAGTCATTCAGGAAGAACAGTTTAATGCTCCCCAAATGCCCTATTGCTTTGAGAGGTTGTCTTCCACTGCACCTCTCTAAAGTCCCTGACTCTACAAGTAATGCAAAGACATAGATACAGTGATCATCTTTGCGTCAGATTCACATTTTCAAAGCCAAATCTAATTTCTTAAAGGTTCCCCTCAATATGTGTGCCCCGGCTTGAACGTAACACCAAGCCAACAACCTAAAATAACTTCTATCCAGCGAAACGGCCATTTATGCAATAAGAAAACCCTTGTCCTAAAATAGAATCAAATTTTGGATTATAAATGTTTTACACAGCACATCACCATATTTTGTTTTCATATGGGGTTGTTCTCTAGATCAATGAAAGCACAATTTATTTTTCAGTTGTGAATATCAGAAACTGTTGAAGGTAATTTGAGTTTTTTAAATAATTGATTAGCCTACATTTATAGATGAATTGTTGATTAAATATAATTTCATGAATTTGTTTGATTTAAATATGTAGTCAAATATTCAGCTTTTTTATTTTCTTGCTTTATTATTGTGTTCTTGACTGATCAATTAATTATTTTCCACAATATTGTATTTATACGTATATCATTATTTTATGTTGCATTGTTAATCGTATTTTTTATTTTTGCGCACACAAGGTACTTTGTTAAAAAAAAACGTATAAAGGGATTATTATTATTCAGTAGGAGTATAAGGGGAAAATAAGGTAGGAAAGTAGCCCACCTAGTAACTACTACCCAACTTGGGTTTTCATTGGCTGTTGTCTAATGCGACTGTGTAGTCATAAAATTCAAACGATGATGTCACAAATGCAAGAAATGGGGGTAATAAGGCTGCATGTCAAACTAACCTTCATTCAGGGTCAAATGTTTTACAGAGAAAGACTGTACTAAGCAAAAACCTACAATTTTGAAATGGAAAACCCAACTGTGAGTATTGAAAAAATTATATATCCTTATCAAAGTCAATCACAATTCTAAACCATTTTAAACTGTCAATACTGCAATATTGAATTTGTAATTATATGTTATCTAGAAGGACGTTGGAGTGCAGTATCCTGCAGACAGTGAACCAAGTCAAGCTAACCACAATGAACAACACACTAACAGCAACTACTCTGGTAAGCTCCCATATGGTAGTTGTCTGAGCTTTGTGGATGCCTCTCACTTCATTTATTAGTGGGGGTCTCAATGACCTGTTCTTATCCTGTTCACAGAGAAGAGAAACTGCGGACAGGGAACCTGCTGTCAGCCATATGAGGTCTACCACAACTACCACTTAGGCCATGATCATAGAGAGTTGCGTGGATGGACTACAATTCCCACCAGGCCTTTTGGTCACATTCCATATAACATGACACCAATGGGGAAGGGAGCTGCCCCAGGTTGTGATTGGCCTCTATCATCCGAAGGGCAAGGGTTTTGATCGACTAACATCTCTGCAAAGTTTCAAGGTCAGCTGTACATTGGCAAACATCTAGCTCTAAAATAATCATGTTGTAAGACTATCTGCCGTTTAGTTGAATTAATCTTGTATGTAGCGATGCAATTATTGATTGCACTGAGAGGATGAAGAGGAACAAGATAATTGAACTGGAACGATGGGAACATGTTTGCTTGCTCTCCTTGGAGGATGAGTTGACCCAGGTAAAAAGAGAGCATTGTGACATAACTGAGAATTATTTCGTGAGGACCACAATAGCCATTAGCCATTATGTGTACATATTTATATCCTGTCAATTGGTTGCTTCATGGACAATAAACCTTTTTGGGGTATTACTCCACCAGAAGGCCTATAAGCCTGATCGTACATTTTCAACAGAGGAGGATGATGATGTCTTCCTCCAATACCTCAAAAGGGCCAACATCAAGCAACAAAAGAACACACCTGCACTGAGGGACGAGACCCACGAGCTTCTGCAGGAGGCCTCGTCTGTTAAAACTGCACTGCAGTCCTAAGCAGCATGAGGGAGGCCATTATAGACACCACTTCTGTTGGGACAGAGAAGCTGCAGATTCAGCTTCCCTTCATGGAGGAAACGCCAGAGAGGCAGGTGGACAATAATCAGGAGACTTTGGCCAAATTATTCCCACCCTCCTCCCTGGATTTAAATGACAGGAGTGTCAAAGCCTTTTTTGAAGCTTCCGTCATGGATGAGAAATTCCCTCTAAAGCAGCAGGTAGAGGCTGACCTCCCTCTGGCCCTCAGCGACCTCCCACTGAAGGATGATGTCAAGCCTGCCATCCCGGTTCCACTAAGAGCAGAGCTAGAGGTTCAGTTAGCCCCAACAAAGACCAATAGCTCTGCAATGCCGGCAGAGACGCACCAACTGTTCCAAATCATCTGTATGGATACGGGGGACAGCCCTAACCAGGTGAACACCCACGTGAGCACCTTTCCTGGAGGCAATCCTCCTAAGAGGACACAGGTGGAGAGACACCTGATGGTTAAGGACGCTGAACTTCCACAGGGGTGTGTAGTGATAAATTAGATCACTGACAGATCCCTAAAAAAGATAAAGAAGACAGCCATTTAGGTACAATGCTTACTTTAACAAATTATTTTAAGCTAACAGCATGCCTTCATGTGTCAGGCTAAAGAGATTGAACGAGAGTACATCTTTAACGTCCCTAACCTTACATATTGTGAATAACGTATATTGTAAACAAAGATTTATCCCAATAAACAATAAGGTGGTCACATAATTAAAAGGTTGATGTTTATCACAGACCATGCACCAACACCTGCCGCCATGAAGTCTGCATCGACTGACGATCATGAGCAATCAACAGGAAACTTCTATAACTGATTCAAAAGTGAGTTGTTCATTGTGTGCTTCATCAAACTGGAGTCCTGAATATGTTGTATGAACAATTAAGCAATACTGAAAATGATACTATTGTATTACTAAATCCTGTACTGACTAGATTTACACTTTTTTCTTAGACCCAGTAAGCCGGTATGTTGATCACATGAACCTAGGTCAGGAGCAGGTTAAGGGGAAGACCAGTCGTGACTTCCAAGACCGAAGAAAGCAGCACACGAAGCAAAGTAGAGGCTGGTTTGCCTGGTTAGTTGGTGTCAAGGACAATCTACCTGACGACAATCACAAACCGGTAAGAAAAAAACTCTACTTATTGTGTAATGATATTTTCCCTTGCCTTTTGATTTACATACATGTTTAGTTTGTTTTACAGATGGTCTGGAACAAGAAATTAAACAGCTGGGTAGCCACAACCAAGCCTCTGGTAATAATTTTTTCTGGATATTATTATTGTTCACGTAAACTGTTAAATTGTATTAGCCTTAATAATAACTTCAGTGGGCTTCTATTGTAGACTAAATAAAAATGTTTTACCGCCTTAAGCCCATTCCCAAGTCTGATAGGACTCTGCAGCCGCCTTAACCTCCCCTGCCACCTCCAGCCTTGACTGACATCAACGGCGAGCCAATCAGCCTTTATTCAATGAAGGCCATTGGTGAGAATGCCCTCATTCTTTTAATTCGGGTAATAAATGACTAAGCCAATCACTAATCTGCTGCTAATGGTTCCTCTATCAGAAGGCACGTGGGGTAACAACCTCAAAAATCTCCCTGAACTCGATCCAGACTGTGGAGGTCCAAGGCCACTGGTGGCAGCAAGCAAGCCCATCAGCAAGCCCACAGACTATTGGGCCTGGGTGGCAAAGCACAGTTCGTAGGCTTATATTCAATAAGTAGGCTTTTTTTCTGGAGTGTAAAACCATTGGTCACCTGATACACCCCCCACATCAGCGTTCTTTTTGTTGACTGCTTCTTCAATTACAAAAGGTCAACATTCTGAAGATAGCAGTCAAAACACCAAGACAGAGGCCGGCTGCTTGGCTAGTATGACTGACCACGTCTCTCCAATGAGCCCCATCTCCATACCTGAGTCAGTATGGATTTTAAATTTGAAGTTTTAATTTACACTCTACTACCAGCAAAATATGTCTAGACAATTAACTGTTAAGAGATCATGATGGATGGATTCTACTGTGTTCTGCATCTGCAGACCAACCATTCTGGCATCAGAAGAATGACTGCTATACAAGATTAAAGGCCACCAGAGGTATGAGAAGTTACAGATTGAGGAATACAGTCTGTTTTATAACTGTTAATACTTTCTGCTCTTCTTTTTTCATGCTCCTAATTTCTATTTTAAAGAGAGCTGCTTCCCAAGGACTACGAAGATATTTAGCACAAATTTTTTTTTAAAAATCAATTCAAGCCTCTTTTTTCTTCATTCTTGTTTACATTAACCAAGGGGCCTGGGGGCCCCCACATTGTAAGCGCTGAGGGGCACTAGTGGTCAACTAGAGCTTATTAGCACCCAGGGGCTACTGGTCAGCTCGCATTGTGCACACTGAGGGCCCTGGAGTTCAACTTCTTTCGGAAGTCTTGGGCCACGCGGCCTGAGGCATGGAGGCCCCCTGGCCTGGTCCATAATCCAGCCTTAGTTATCAGGCATGTATAATTACTATTTGGTCAATATTAAATAAATATTTCATCAATCCATATGTCCTGGTCCAAAATTATAGGGCAACATTTGAAGTCTGGAACGCATATTGTCCACTAGAGTGGACATCTGTACATCTTCTTAAATGTTACACTTTTGATAAAAAAAAACTTTTCCCCATGTTTCTGTAAGCCCCTAGCACTTCTAAAACAGTAGGGGGAGAAATCCCTTATGAATCATAATTCATGCATGAAAGGGTTAAAGGCTTATAGGCTCACAATCAAGTTAAAATATACGATCTACCTAAATAATACAGAGAAAATAATGTACTCATTTATATTTTGCTACTTGGAACCGTACAACTTGAAACTTTACATACGTGAAGTTTTAATAAATATTTTTACTGCTAAAGCATGTCCTTACTGCAACAATGTTGTCGACTCTACGAAGCCAATGAACAAAGTTCCCCATTCATTTCTCTGTTCGGTGTGACAAATACATTCTAACTCCATGGCAGTAGCAAATTCTCGACAACCAGCTATTTAGACAGGAAGGGTCCAAATAGACCGAGAAAGTGCTAGACAAGTTC
>JAPMUY010000589.1:0-15473 GCA_026901105.3 Galaxias olidus | reverse complement strand
GCACCTTGATGAGCCGACTGGAGTACCTGGGTTCGGGTAGACTTTTTCTTCACGGACCACAACAAGCAACGTTGCAAGCAAGCTTGCAAGCGTTATCGGAGCTGGATATGTACTTTGCCTTTAAGCTAACGTCAGTTAGCGTTATGTTAGTTGCCACACAAACTAAATTTTGTCATAACTGGCCCACGAAGAGTGGCAATATTTTATCTTCCTATCTTTCCCTTTGCTAACTATCTTTAACTTGGGTTTTACCTCAAAGGCAGGTGTTAGCGTGCTAACAGTGTCACCGTTAGCGTAGCTAGCTAACTAACTAGCTAGCTATGCTAACTGGCCAGCTTGCAACCAATCTCGCGAAAGCTAGCTGGCCAAATGTATACTTTTTTCGTTGTTACCAAGCTTTCCCAAGTCCAGGATAAGAGCCAGGCCGTCGAATCCGATTGTAAGTGTTAAGCTTGCTTGCAATCCGTGTCCGTGCGGCCCTAGGGTCGTCACTGTCTTAGATGGCTATATACTTCTTGCATGGCCTTTCTGCTTACAACTCAATCAATCAGGCGGTGCAATTTTAGCGGTAGCTAGCGAGCTATCATTTGCAGCCGGGCCCTGATTGTGGCTGAATTCTTCACAACTGAGACAGAAAATCTGTTATTTGTCTCTATCCATTCGAATACTAATGTAATAAAAACAACCACCCTGCCAAGTGAAAATTATTTCTAAGGGCAAGTAGCTGAGTTTCAATATAAAAAAATAAATCAACAATCCCCGTTAATCCTAAAACCCCTCAACGAGTGAAAGGAACTCCTGCCATACAGTAAGTAATCCAGCCCCTGGATTTCTCATTGGCCAATTCTGACAATTGACAGACAACATACGACAACTGACTGTTGATTGGATAGACGTCAGGTTCAATGTTCTCATTATCCCGCCTCTCGACAACAAATAATTCATCACTTCTCACTTTTTGAAATGTCTCACTTTTAGAATATTTTAAATAAACGCGTATGTATAATACTACTCTAAATATTTGCAGAGGCCAGTTAATTAAACACATCTCTTAGTGCGACATCTGTGCAAATGAAAAGTGCTAGTTAACCATCACACGAGTCTTCAACTATTTGCTACAAGGTAGTAGTGAACTACCGACCTCACGCACAAAAAGTGAAATATTGATACTAGGATATGCATAATAATTATAATAATAAAAAGGTAGTACTTCTATTTGAGATTACGCACACATGCCTGTTAGAAAAACATAACATTTTGTCAAATCCCTTTCAGTTTTTAGAAGGAAATTAAATGCACTTTTAAGTAACTGTAAACCTATAATTTGCCAATCCAAATGGCATTGGTTGTAAATTATTCGGTTACCCTTAAAAAACGTACACATATCATTATGTATTGTTTATCAAGTAAACTTTTAAATATATTATAAATTACATTATGCTCAGTTTTCAGGTCACTGATGGAAGTGCTCAACGCTTACGGAAAAACTGTAGTTACAAAATATCTTGAAATATGAATGTTTACAAATCAACAATCAGCACTGATATTAATCACAGGTTACCGTGCTCTGACTAATCCATATTCTCAAAAAAAATCTTTATTTAGAAAATAAAATAATGAATAAAAATGTGCATTAACTATATAAAAAAAAATATACAACCCTTTACAAAACTACACCACAAATATGGTCAATACATTTCTAAGTGCAATAGGAACCATAGAAACGAATATATTTTGTACCTATCTCTTGCAACAAAAACAGGAGTTCACTCAATTAACAGCTGAATGTTTGGTCATTTCAGTTAAGAGATCACATATCTGAATACTTGGAGGTTTAAAAATCCTCCCATTGATGGAATTTAAAGGAGCACTTTGTTGATAAACATTGGATGTCACCTACTTTTACCAGTCATTTTCAAGCATATTGAGGATGTGACCAAACAAATCACTTGGCTTTTGCACATTTATGCAAAATGCCATTCTCATGCCTTCATAGTTTTTAATGTACAGTATATATAAAAAAAAGTTATGTTCTTTAATTTTCTTTACATCTCTTTGTCATAGTGAGATGTTCATGTATTATCATTAAATATTGAGAGCCAGGCTGGGTATTTAACCAAACCACTAGGTCATGGCTAGTACTTTTTTGACCTGGCCAATGAAAATATTTTCACCTAACCAACTTAGAACATAAGTAAATAGAGATGGTATTTGGATAGGACTATAACAAGTATATTGGGTAAATACAACAAAACTGCTAACAATTACATTCAATATTTAACCAATGATTTATGGGAAACTGGGAGGATTTTTTAAGAAGTGGAATTGAGTCAAGCAGAACATATATAGGGCAATGTATTTTTTTTGTTATCTTAATCCCAAGTCAAGTCCATGGTAAGTGTTTTAGTTGCTGTTGTTGTTGACAGTAAATTAAAGTATAATAAGAGTCTAAAAAAAACAAGCTGGCAGTACTTTTACACATTTATGTCCATTTTTCAGCAAATACTGATTTAGGCAATCAGGAAGTGTTCTATAAGCAGTCCATGGAGTTTTCTGGTAGCAACCCAAGATGTTGAGCCTTGCCTGGCAGACAGGAAGGAGGCAGCATGGATTTAGGAAGAGGATCAACATTTTCAGAGTTTTCCATTTGTATAAGACTACCTTCCCAATTTATGTGGAATCTTGTAACACGTGGATTTGATGCTAAAATATTTCTCTGAAGCTGAAAAATAAAAACCAAAAAAGAGAGAAGTTTTGTTTATGATAAGCAGAGGCCATTCTTGTATGCATTCAGTTGACTCAACATTAAACAATTATATTTAGTGTTGAACCCATTCCCACCTGTGAATAATTAGGCTTGACAGGGGGATTCTCACGCAGCTCAGGCTCTGTGTACTCATTGTTGACGTAGTAGCCAATACGAATAAACTCCTGACCACAGTAGGTACAGGTAATGAGAACAACTGTAACACCGACAGCATCACTTTCAGGTATCAGACCAGTGTTTGGAGCATCAGCCTGTTGACATTAAGCATCAGAAACTGTAAAGAACATCTGACAAATGCACACAGTCTTTTTATAATTATAATATTGTATGATAAAAAATATATATTCTAAGACAAATATGCACTACCACAAAACAAAAGACAAAGTACTCAATGGTTGTATCTCCTTTGAAGAGAAACTTACCTGAAAGACAAACATGTGCCTCCCTGCTGGAACTGGGCCCACCAAAACAGAGTCAAGAGTCTGGTCATACTCCTCACTCTCAGCTGAACCTACGTAAATGATCTTCCATTCTAGATCTGCAAACAACAACGCAGTCATTCAGTGGGCGGGACATCAATTGCCATTCGCAGATTCTGACATATATATAGAATGTGTATCAGCAGTTTCAAGAAATGGAACAATGGAACTGTCTCAAGAAGTTAACATTTAGCTTAATTTTACCGTCTTTAAATTTGATTCCATTTCAAATAATAATTTTGTTTCTGTTCAAGTTGGTTGTAGAAGTTTTAGTAACATGCCAAAAACAACTTTCCCGCTGGCGCGAAGTTACACGACTATATTTAACGTTAGACAAGTTTTATGCCACTTTGGGCGTCTATACAATGTACTTAACTTACCCCATTTACACATTATGTATATCTTAAAACATGTTCACAATATAGTAAAATATACAGAACAACAGTAGTATTATTAGCTATCTTTCAGTATTACATGCGTAAACCTTACTAGCATTAACTTGTTTACGAGTGACACCCTCTGGCCAAAGACAAAGCAGCAAAACTTACAAGCTACATTACTATACTAGCTAACGTTGGCTACTAACGTTACCTTCAGGGAGGTCTTCCATGCACTCAAACGTAATTTCGAATTGAAACGGGTTTCCGAAAAGACTCGGATTATCCAAGACAGCAACGTTCAGAACTTGTACCTTCGCCATTTTAGCAATAGCCTAACCACAGTTTGGAGGACTAATTGGCGATAACCAAGTTAGCTGTGTATGCAGGTTAGCTAGCTAGCTAACGCTATACAAATAGTACAGCCAACTACCTAAAACAGCCTTACGAAACGAACGAATACCTTTCTACCCTACTCTCACTGTTGTCACAGTACAGTGTGGTGACGATATCACAACTGATTTCCCCAAAACCTAAATATAATATAAGACATGCGGGTGGACATAAAAATAACTGCATACGCCTGTTCATTAATACTCGGATCTTGCGCGCTCTTTCACCGCTCGCACAAATAATGGTGATGCACGTGACTAGAGTGACAGTAGGGGGGCGGAGCTAGCCAACCAGCGGTACCAGTTTCAGGGCATTATGGTAGCCAGAAGTCCACGGGTTACATGCTGGTAATATCCTTTGTTATGGCTATGCATTAGACGAGATGTTCTCTCTATACGTCATTTTCATAGCCCGACCAAAAAAGAAATGTTGGAAAACAATAGTAAGTATAAATGATAAAAATTCAATACATTTATTAACTTTTTATTTATTTATTTAGGGCTATTTTTTATTTAGCTATTAGTTATATAATACTAATAACGAAGATTAAAACCATGTGCATTTCATTGCCAACTTTTTTGTTTTACATTCTGTGTGGTGGCTCACATAATTTTGACAGGATTTATGACTTAGAGCGCTTAGAGCGTCACCACTTCGTCCTTTTGCCTGAGTATTTCAGGAATGTGTGACTTAGTGTTCAGCATTGGAATCAAATGTGGAGGGGGTGTTATTACACACCACCAGAGGTGCGCTTACTCAATTAAATAAGCTATTGTCAATAAAATAAACTATCATTAATAAACTATGTGTATGTATAACAGCACATGTGAACAATATGTCAAATTGTAAGATTCAGATAAGCAAAATATTGTATATTTTCTTTTGGCTGCTCTATGATAATTCTCATAATAGAACATTTAAATAAATTACTGGCGTGTTAAGTCGCGCAAAGGATGCGGGTAAAAAAAAGCACTACATTGAACAGGTGTTTTTTTTTGTTTGTTTAGCAAGCAGCTTCTTAGCCTATTCGCAGACAATGACCTATCTGTCTCTCCCAGTACTACAGGTTAATTCTGCTCAGGTACTGTAACATGAAACTTAACCATGTGACCAAAGCCGATCTGAAGAGGAAGAAAAAAACTGTTTTACATAGAGGCTTCTGCCTAGCCAGACCTACAGGTGCAATGATCGTTATAGATGCGTTTTACATTCAACAAGCAAATCTAGTTGACTAATTAGGCTTAGTGGACTTTACCAGGTTTTAAAGTCGACGGCGATTTCATTTTCGTAAGAAAAGTTAATGCGCCTTTTGAACAGAAGAAAGCCGGTGATTCTTCGTCAAATAGTCTGTTTTCATATTTCTTCACTTGAAACTCGGCGAAAAGCCAAGGGTACGTAGCTTTTTTTAATAGAAATCATATTATTAGTTTTGTATCATATGGCTGCTCTCTTTGCTGTAGTATCTAGATTAGATTTAAAAACAAAACAAGTCTAAATAGGGCCTATGATGGTGTAAGCGTGTTTTTCGTATGAATCCGTCCCGGTGGCTCTGAACAGGTGTAATGTGAATTTTTTTTTTCTGAAAAGATAATTGTTCAACATATGGTGTCATCGAGAAAGAGATTCCTGGATCTGATGTGTTGATATTGTCATACTTAGAGGACGCCTAATGGAAAATGCTTATGCATGATCAGATAAACTCATGTTTAGATGTTTTACACATACGTAGTCTTATTTAAAGACTAATATGGTTACAGTTGCTCACCAAAACTAGACTAATCATGCCCACTGTACAACTTTTGTTACAGAAGAGACAGATGTGATTCAACTGAATGTTATTCCTGGTGAAATGGACCCAAGCTGATGTCCTGGAGTCCGCTGCCATTCAACTGGTACAAAGCCCGCCTGGTTGAGGCTGGCTAGAGATGGCATTTCTCCCGGATATGATGGCACTGCCTGGTCTTTTGACTGGGAGTGTCCTATTGCAAGTGTTGGTTAGTAATCCTGTCTGGGGTGAGTCGTTAGGTCCATCCCTTAAAACCCACACAAAAACACCCATCCCATAGTGTGAGTACATACACAAACACACTGCTGAACTGAGCAATCAATCAAAACTCATTGCAAGACTCTTAAACAAGCAGAGACATGTCAATTCCCTAAATATGATCATCTATGTGCTGTGAAACCTGTTCAAATTCAACTAGCATTTTTCTTAGACAGAGGTAAAACAAGGAAATGCTTATGCTCTCTATGCACTGCATTAGGTGGTCTATTGAAACTCGTTTTTAAAGAGCTTATGTGTCTAACTTGATCCAACCCAATGAGGAGTGTGAGCTCGGTTGTGATACATTCTCTTTTACAGGACTTTGGATACATTCCCTTTTTGAAAAAGCTGTAACCCCTCCCCCCTAAAGGTGTTCACTTTGCTGTGTTATCATGGCATACTTTTGTCCTTGGGAAGTTCACTATTTGCCTTAGTGAATGATTAACAGAATTCCCTTTCATCTCATAAACAAGACATCTACTTGAATTGATTGGAAGTAATATTTACAGTACTTCATGTGAGAGCATTTGTATTTTCTAGATATTTAAAGCCAGAGTCTGTCTGGTAAGCTTCACTGACCACAGCTAAATGCTGCATTCCAAGCCTTGTCCCCCCCTTCTCCTACTCCATTCAGCTCTGTTACTGTGTAGTTACGTGGTGTCACAGAGTAATCACATGGGTAGTCAGGGAGAAAGTACCTGAACTTTGAGGAGACTGGCCCACACTGTTCTTATTGAGTAGCAATTATGTTGCCTGTTAGAATATTCTGTATCAACCAGTAATAATACACATATCCTTCAATATTTCAATATATGTCATGCAGTTATCCGTGATTATTTTTGATTGAATGTGCTTGCCAATTGGAATTGAATAATGTTTGTCATTTCATAAGTTCTTTATCAAATTATTTTCAAAAGCAAGCTGTCCCCTAGCGTGCCCAACCCCCCCCCCCCCCCAACTGACAGGTGTTAACATCGGTCTAACAAATCTGAAGTTCAATCCACTCATTGACCCCACATCAGGAAAGCCTATTGCTCTTGCAGTTAGACGCAGGCTGTTTCAACTTGAGAGCTGCCTTTAGAGTCTAATTCATATTGGATTTAATAGGGCAGGTTATCGGTAATAAATTGCAGACTGAGCTTAGAACCAATGTTTTTAGCTAAAGTTAATCAGATTTGAGAGGGATTTTGGAATGTGCCGTTTCATTCGCAACACGACTCCCTTTTACCTCTTGTCACATTTGTATTGTTGAAAGAAGATTGTGTTTATTCCCTCCTGAAATAGATGTCAAAGTAGCCTAATTCTAAGTTAAACAATTTTTCCCCCAAATGTATTTGTACTTAGATCCAGTTATATATGGTAACAACATGTTTAGATGACATCAGTGCACATATTCCATTAATCTCAGAGCTAATTCAAACAGGATTGTGAGACATTTTCACTGTTAAGTGGGTGAGTGATGAATAGGCTAGTAGTGAGTTACTATCCTGGGGAACTTAATATCGTTACAGGTAATGGGCTAATCATTTGTGATTTTCTATTCTTATTTACGCAGGGGAAAACAGTAGTACCACTACTGCTCCAACCACTAGCACTACCAGTAATCCGGTGAGTACAGATCTGCACTCTATATTTTGGAGCGAGACATCATACAGTATTAGAGTTCATTAATGGGTCTTTTTTGTTCCCATCTGTTTTTAGGGACCCAACATTGCAGCTATCGTTGCCCCCATTGTCATCGTGGTGGTCCTGGCCATAGCCTCCGCTGTATTAGCCTGGTTGTTCTGTGTGGTGCGAAAGAAGAGACAGACGGAGGGGACTTACCATCCCAGCGCTGAAGAACAGTCTGGGGCACGCAGTGTAGCGACACCAGACGCACTCAAACTGCCCAAGGAGGAAAGGCTCATTTGAGTGTGGATACCTTGTAGTTTACAGCGGGTAGCAAAGTCAGATGGAACAGCTGGCAATGACAACTGACACTGCCACCACGTAACAGCCTGCAGAGCTGATTTCTACCTTTGGTTGGTGACCTTTTTAAGGTTCAGGAACACGAACCATTTGTCAAATGAATGCACAAGAATAACATCTTTTTTTGGACAAGGAAAATCCAAGCACTGCTTAGGAAATGCACTCAACTATAGCTGCATTTTAAGATGCCTTCTGCCCGTCATGTTGGTGACTATTGATGCTTAGTGTCCTCAAAAAGAGTCAGCCAGGATTTTCTGGTCCATGCTCTAATTTCAATGAGATTTCATTTCTTTAACAGACAATGAGGGGGCAAAAAGCTAATTGAAAGTGACTGATGTTTAAAAGCCCTGTTGGAACGTGGATTAAGAAGAAATTAGTTACTGGACAAGCCACCTGCACTACTAGAATAGAACAATTATTTAGACACTACTTTTCTTTTGGAAAGTACATTTCCCATGCCCTGTTGGGAATGGGCTGCTTCTTTATGTAAAATTAACTGTAAGATATATAACATATATATATATATCTATATTTGATGGATTTCTAAGAATAAGGCTACTGTGTAAGTGCCTCTGACTTCTTAATAATTAAGATCAATGTCCAGGAGTGAATGCGTAAATATTTTAATATTTAATTAATCACTATTGTTAGTTCAAAATAGTTTAATTGAACAGCTTTGCACAAATGTTTACCTCAAAACACTGTACTACTGGAAATGTCCTTAAGGCTCAATACTCGGCGAACCTTACATTAGCTTTCTTGGAGTAATGTGATTGTGATTACAGTTAAGACAACTGATGATATGCGTCCAATGTATTTTCAATTATGATGCAATAATTTGAATCAGAACATGATTATTTACAAAATTGATTATAACCTTGCATAAATTACACTACTTAATGACCTTACATTCTGCTGCATTTAGCATTTCAATGTTAAATAAAAGTGCCTTGATATTTTTACTGTAGACGCCTATACCATCTGTGAGCTTAGAGAAAGCCCTCATGTTTGTAGGTCACATGCACTCTCTAAATGGTATTTAGCAACTGTGAACTACTAATCACCGCTGATGTATTATGTGATCTACGTATGAACTGACCGCATTTCTCAATACACAGCCCTTTCGTCAGAAACGTAGGCTGAGGCTGTTGTGAAGACTTGCTAAAGAATTGTCAGCAGCCAAGTCAAGATGGCTGAGTAAGTGCAGACACAACTTTAACACCATATTAATATCGACCAGTATTGCAAGAGGGTGTCAAAAGTGAGCCCAGACACCACTGGCGTGATCTCAATTAGCTGCTCTTGCCAATGCACCAAATTTGCTTATGCATTCTTTGGGTAAAATCCTGCTCTTTAGCGAATATCTTTACATGCAATGCATAGCACTCCGCAGTAAATACAATAGCCAGAATAATCAGAGAAGCAAAGTTTTAATAAGCTTCCAATTACAGCTTAAGTTTCACAATATAACAAGATAGATGAAGAAATTTACATAATTCAGTGCATTGAAAACAATTCCAAAGAAAAAGCTCACTTAAAACATCAATCCATTGTTAGCATAACAGTGACTGAGGTTAGTGCGATAGCTTGTCTGGGGAAACTAAGCAATTTGTGATGAAAAGGGTGGAGACAGGAGTAGTGGTAAACTGGAAGTTTCACTGAGATGAATGTTTAGGCAATCTCTTCTTCACCTTCCTCCTCAAACTCCCCTTCCTCAGCTGTGGCATCCTGGTACTGCTGGTATTCAGACACAAGATCATTCATGTTGCTCTCTGCCTCTGTGAACTCCATTTCATCCATGCCCTCTCCAGTGTACCAGTGAAGGAAAGCCTTACGACGGAACATGGCGGTAAACTGCTCAGAGATTCGCTTGAACAACTCTTGAATGGCAGTGCTGTTACCAATAAAAGTGGCAGCCATCTTGAGGCCACGCGGGGGGATGTCACAGACAGCAGTCTTGACGTTGTTGGGGATCCACTCCACAAAGTAGCTGCTGTTCTTGTTTTGGACATTCAGCATCTGCTCATCTACCTCCTTCATGGACATGCGGCCTCTGAAGACAGCCGCCACAGTCAGGTAGCGTCCGTGACGAGGATCGCATGCAGCCATCATGTTCTTGGCATCAAACATCTGCTGGGTGAGTTCGGGCACGGACAGGGCGCGGTACTGTTGGCTGCCACGGCTGGTGAGGGGTGCAAAGCCTGGCATGAAGAAATGGAGACGGGGGAAGGGCACCATGTTGACGGCTAGCTTGCGGAGGTCGGCGTTGAGCTGACCAGGGAACCGTAGGCACGTAGTGACGCCGCTCATCGTGGCCGACACCAGGTGGTTGAGGTCACCGTAGGTGGGCGTGGTCAGTTTGAGTGTGCGGAAGCAGATGTCGTAGAGCGCCTCGTTGTCGATGCAGTAGGTCTCGTCTGTGTTCTCCACCAGCTGGTGGACAGAGAGTGTGGCGTTGTACGGCTCGACTACGGTGTCAGACACCTTGGGGGAAGGCACCACGCTGAATGTGTTCATGATGCGGTCGGGGTACTCCTCACGGATCTTGCTGATGAGCAGGGTGCCCATGCCAGAGCCGGTTCCTCCACCCAGAGAGTGGGTGAGCTGAAAGCCCTGGAGGCAGTCACAGCTCTCTGACTCCTTCCTTACCACGTCCATGACAGAGTCCACCAGCTCGGCACCCTCTGTGTAGTGGCCCTTTGCCCAGTTGTTTCCAGCACCACTCTGGCCTGCACAGGGAAGGATGTCCCAAAAAAGTAAATACGTTTTTATTTTTTTAAATAGCAAGTCAATTACTGTGTAGGGTTGTTCCTCCCTTTCCTACTTACCAAAAACGAAGTTGTCTGGCCTAAAGATCTGTCCAAAAGGTCCGGATCTGACTGAATCCATGGTGCCGGGCTCCAGGTCCACTAGGATGGCCCGGGGTACATACTTTCCACCTGGAAGAAAAAAAAAAATGTGTACCCAATTATAAGAAAACTTCAAGGACAGATGATCTATATGCAAACAGACACGTTTGTTTTATGTGATAAGGCAGTAACGCTGGTTTTATCACGGTATTTGGACAACGGAGTGTGCATTATGCAGTACCTGAAGCCTCATTGTAGTAGACACTGATCCTCTCCAACTGGAGATGGCTGTCCCCATTGTAAGAACCAGTAGGATCAATGCCATGTTCATCACTGATCACTTCCCAGAACTAAGGAAAGAGTGGGCACAGGAATATGCACCAGGTCAGATCCAAAACTGCTGCACAATCAGTTTTAAAAATCAGCCAACCGGAAACTATGAAACATGGCCCAATATCTAACACATTTGCACTGATGCAAAATTTTTTTATAAATAAATAGTAAGTCTCCACCGAACAATGTTTTATGATGGGTATGCATGGTAAAGACAATTTAATATATCTTTACCATACATATCCACCTCATACCCATTTCATATGCAATGTTTGGCCTTTCTGGCATTTAAAAATCTCGAAACCTCAGTAATTTCAACATGAGCATTAATGTGAAACAATTGTTATAATTCAGAATATCGCGCTGCTAGTGCGTGAGTGTAACGGAAAAACTGAGCAAGATGGGCTACCAGGATGCTGTGGACTAGGCTTGGAGGCTCCATTTTTGTGCCAAACATATAATCGGCTTTTCAGCGTTGTGGCGATTGCATTGGCTGTCACACGCGAAATCAAGTTGTCCAGAAAGGATTGAGAGAAGCTACTGAATGTGGCTCACTTACGACACAAGAAGGGTAAAGAAAAACACGATTGTAGGCCCCACACTGATATTGCGGAAAGAGATCGTTGTTGAAAAGTAAAATAACCTAGGCCTCGTTTTTTTGGGATATTTTGTAGGTTTCAGAACCTTGGCCCGGCGAAATATCAAATATTTAGACCTACCCTAACCCAACTGGCAAACATAGTTGATTCAATATGATTGTTTGACACAAAAATAATGGAAAGCACTAAAATTATTAAATGATTAATTAAATAAATTTTTTAAACAATAGCTTGGGCAAACAATGAGAAAATACATTGAGCGGTAGGCCATTTTGTTGCCTACTACAAGGCCCGCTATCTTGAATATAACGGACTATAAAAATGCATTCGTTGATGGCCAATTTAGAGGCTCATTTTTATTATGCATGCCTATAACCCCTGATGTAGGGCAGTATTTTTCACAGATAGGCAGAGAACTAGGCTAATTTAGTTAGCAGCCCATCCCCAAAAGAAAAACCTACTGCGCCATCTCTTGCATTTGATATGATGGGGCGAGACAAGCGATGCTCGAGGCTTCAATCAAACAACACTGTGGTGGCTGTACTATGGTTAAGCTTGTAATACAATTATAAAATGTATGTTAACAGTTTGCAGTAAATACATCGAAACGATATTAACTTGGACACAATGTTGCACACCAATGTTTCAATCCTGCGAAAGACGTTCATAATCATTTAGATCCTGAAATCTATCTTAAAAACACGTGCAAAGGGGATTAGAAATGATTGCGTGCGTAGGCTAAACAAGACCCAATTTGGTAAAATCTGTTCACAATTATATTGTTACCTTTGCTCCAATTTGGTTTCCGCATTGGCCGGCTTGTAAATGCACTATTTCACGCATTTTGGTCAGATGGTTCTACAAAGATCCGGAATGAGGATTCGCTTTGTGCAACGCCTTAACAGTCTAGTCTTGCAGTGGGTTCCTGGTTTGCAGCTGAGTCACAGTAGCTATTGAAAATCCACATGAAGCACATTATATAGGCCTACTGGCCTGAATTGGTGGTGCACTGACGTCATCCCCAGCCATCCCATGGAGCTTAGTGTGAGCCTTTCAATCAGTCGCTGCGTTTCAATGCCACCATATCACTATATAGTAAGCCAGGAAAAGAGTTACGCTGCGTCTCAAATAGCGTACTACTACTTTTTTCTTTTAGTAGGTACTTCAGCTGCACATGTACTGGTGCATGCATTTTTTGGCACACTGCATCTGAAAAACTATGTATGGGACATACAAACATTTTTTCTCTCTTATATAGTATGGTAGTAGGTACTTATGTTGCTGAAAAACTTACTCTCCAGGGCTACCTTAAAAAATAATATATTAATGTCAGTGTCATGTTCCCTGCTTGAATAAAGAATGAATAAAATATCAAATTAAACAACCTCTAACAGTAACCTTTTTCCTATGTTCCCACCTATTGGGAGCAGGGACGTGCACAGACCTTTTGAGGGGCTGTTGCTGAAAAAAGGTGGTATAGAATAGTTTCTTTTTTATTGATAACATCACAGTAAAAATTATGCGGTGGAAACTTGGCACCAAATTCTGACCGCCATCTGTGCCTCGGCAGAAATCAAAATGCTTCCGACCAGGCTACGTTTTACCAGGCTTCAACTGTACAGTTTTGGTGAGCATGTGCCCACTGCAGCCTCAGCTTTCTGTTCTTGGCTGACATAAGCATAGACATAGATACATGTCTATGGACAGCAGTGGAACCCGTCGTGGCCTTCTGCTGTTGTAGCCCATCTACCTCACGGTCCCGCCTATATATGGCATATAAACCTAAATATCACTTTATTTGGAAAAAAAATTGAAAAACGCGCTGCGTCTCAAATCACATACTATAGCCTATGGTTATTGAAACGCAGCGCCAGGATGTCCCAACGGTCCTAATACATTATGTCAAATGCAGTATGCCTAAAATGCATGCAACAGTACATACTTTGCAAGCGCAGCTGAAGTACCTACTAAAAGAAAGAAGAAGTAGCTTACTTGCTTTCAGTTCAACGTAAACTTTGTCACTTGGTCATCACACTTTTCCAGTACTGTGTAGTCATTTAAATAACATCACAACCATATAAATTAGTAGTGTACACATGCTCAATCATTATGAATGCACTACATAACTGCCCTGGAGAGGGAAAGCTGCTGCATGATTGCCGGGTGGAGACAATAAAAAGTGGCATAGAAAGCCTTGGATTAGTTAAGAGTTAAGAGAATATCCTTTCAGAGTACAAGATGGGCAGAGGAGGAGTTCAGAGTCTAACCTGTTTTTATATTATCTCTGGTGGTGAAAAAAAAATATTGTAGTTGACGTAATAGTAATATTTCAATGTGCTGGTTATTTGTTTGGAGGATGCACTAATCTAAACTTGGCCAGATGCCACCTGAAAGTTGAGTTGACTGACAGTTGACTCCTAAATGGTTGGTTTTACACGTTCAAATAATAGACCAACAATGAACCTATAAATACAACTTAGTATGTTGGCATGTTGTATAGACTAACATTGACCCTATAATAGCCTACAGTATCCTGAATTTAACTGTGTATTGATTCCGTTTTGACAAACACTGCTCCAGCTGGGATAGCAGAACCAGATTGTAGGAAGGGCTCATAAACACTGGATTTCATTTTCATTACAGTTCATCTGACAAGAAAGAGGTAAGACCGATCCTTATGCAGAATTGTTTCATAAATCTTAGGAAGTTAGTTCATCAAACTCAGATTACAGTAAAAGCATTAGGTTATGATTATCAAGATAAATCAATCGTATAATGCATTCATATGAAGGGAAAGTTTTATACAACACCAAAAAGAAACAGTTAAGAAAGTCAGTACGTTTTTGGGAAACATAATAAGGTATGTTAAAAATGCTCCAAAAAACCTAATGTCAATAAGTCAATAATTGTAAGAGATGGATAATATTTTTAAGTAGTTTATCTACTTAAACAATTGATTTTCAAACGTGTCTGAGTACTTAACATGTCACATAATCACATCTATTTCTGTCCTGAAAGGAATTTAATCTTGGGCATTTCCTCAATTCAACACGAAGGAACAGACTAAATCGTAAACGAGAGATGTCAGGATGGCGTCTTATTCAGGTGAATTGAAATACCTTTATTTAACCAGCAAAAAATAAATTTCTTTAAAAGTTTTTATCATTCAGAATTTTTTTTTTCTTCACAAAAGCAGCTGAAAACTACTGAGATCTGAGGATTGTGCTGCTGGGGAACAAAAAACCAGGGAAGAGTTTATCAGGAAACACCATATTCACTTTTCAAACGTTTTACTTTTTTCCCTCTTATAGGTGTGTCTCTCCATCTCTCAGAGCTGAGGATTGTCCTGCTGGGGTACAAAACGGCAGAAAAGAGTTAATCGGGAAACACCATTCTGGACAGAGAGGAGTTTACGTTAGAGACAACTACTCAGTGTGTGAAGAGACAGGGAGAAGTAGCAGGGAGGCAGCTCATAGTGGTTGACACTCCAAGATGGTGGAGAAATTCTAATGCAACTGAGCTGGTTAAACAGGAGATTGTCTGTGTCCGCCAGGACCCATGCTATCATCCTGGTTATAGATGCAGACACAGCATTTACAGATAAAAACAAGACAGCATTCAACGGTTAAGTCTTCTGAGTGAGAGAGTCTGGGATTACACTATA